>PVKP010015009.1:0-51555 GCA_004027715.1 Plecturocebus donacophilus
CCCCAGCAATTGCATAGCATTTCACAGGTTTAAATAAAATATTGGTTGTCTGCTTATTTGTTATTTTCATCCCCTATTCCTTCCTGTCTCCATTGTTAAGCACAATTATTGGCATAAAAGAGGTTTTTAATACCCATTTTTAGATTGCATTCTAGCCTGGGCAATAAAACAAGAATCCCATTCTCTCTCCCTCTTTCTCTTTCTTTCTCTCTTTCATTCTTTTTTTTTCTTTCTTTTGGTGTTTCTTTCTTTCTCCTTTTCTTTTTCTAAAAAAATAAAAAATAAAAATAAATAAATAATAATAAAAAAATAAATTAGCAACGTTACATAGGTCAATTTATACTGAAGTCGGTGGTTGTGTATTTTGTTATTAGGTTTCTCTTATTTCTTGTCTCATTCCCCTAATGATTAGGAGCTACAAAGCCTATGTTTTACCCACTAGCAGATCCAGGCAAATGCAAAAATCTACCCAAAGTGAATGTCCTTAATTCATATTCAAGACCCTGACAGAAGTACCAAAACAATGTTTAGACAACAATATCAAATTATTGAATCACTTCTCACCATCAGGTATTTTTTCTCCTCTTGGTCCTGGCACATTGAGATGGCATCTTGAGGTGGAATCATATTCCAAAGTCCATCACTCCCCAAAATAATATACCTGTGCTTCTGAGGGTCAAGAGTGTGGACACTTGTGTCTGGTTCAGGTGACACCACAAACTCACCACTGAAGAAATCATAGCTCCACAAATCACCTGGGGGAAGGCAGTAGAAAAAGCAAGAAGTATTAGTTGGAAGCCAATAGTACGAGAGCAACAGATTAAAAGAAAATTTACACAGTTCGTCTCAATAGACGCAGAAAAGCATTTGGTAACATTCAAACTTCTTTCATGATAAGACTTTCTAGCAAAGTAAGAATAAAAGGGAACTCCCTTAACCTGATAAAGTACATCCACTAGAATTCTGTAATAATCATCTTAAAGATGAAATGTTAAAAGTATTCCCTTTAAAATGTAGGAATATCTCCACTGTCCTTATGTTACATGCAAAAAAAAAAATGTAGGAATAAGAAAACTATACCTTGCATCATTGCTTCTCTTCTAATACTATATTGAGTCTTTCCCAGCACAGTAAGATAATAAAAATAAAAGGTATAAAAAATGGAAGGAGAAAATAATACTATCATTTGCAGATAATTTTATTTTTTTATCTTGAAATAGAACCAGCTGAGATAATTTCATTTCTACATTGAAAACCAAAAAGAAATTATTACAGTAGGAAAGTTTAGCAAAGTTGTTAAATACAAACCCAATATATAAGTCAACAGTATTTTTATACAATAGCAATACTTAGAAAATATAAATTTTTAAATAATCTGATTTTTAACAATGAACAAAATATAAGGTATTTAGGAACAAATTTAACAAAAGGTATACACACCTGTTATGAAAATTATAGGTTCTATTTTGAAACATTAAAAAGATAATCTAAATAAATGAAGAAACCAATCACATTCATAGATAGGAATACTTGTTATAATAAAGATATTAATTCTTCCCAAAATAATCTACAAAGTCAATGTAATTCTAACCAAAATCCCAAAAGGACTGTTGTAGAATTTGATAAGCTAAGCACAAAGGGCCAGGATTAATCAAGATAATTTTGAAGAAAAACGACAAAATGAGAACTTATCCTACACACAGAAGTAGCAATGGCTGTGTGCAAACTTTCTGTTAATCCCTAGATAAGTAAAGTACCTACATCAAAACTTACAGAATGAGTACCAGTCACTTGGAAGAAAATTCAAAATCGAAAAACGAGCATTTTAATGCTCTTTACCGACCACATCACCAACCTTTGGAGAGCAACAGTTCTCCCTTTCAGTGAGCCGGAAAAAGAAGGCTCTTAACTTTTATCCTTCTCCTTGATTAGCTACACATAAAAACAATGCCTAAACTTCTGCCTGTAGACCTGTTAGAGATAGTCAACCCAGACCATAAAAAAGAACAATAAAACTGAAACAGAAGAAAATAAAAATGATTTATAGAAACCATCTACTTTTCTGTAATACATAAAACATAAATGAAACAATATAAATTTTTCTTTTGTTTCCAATAAATGAGGAAGAGGAGACAAAAAGGAGAAATTAATTTCCACCTCTTTGGTTTATTGAGAACTACTTAAGGGAAAGGCCTAAATTAAAAGCAAAAGATTTTCAGACAAGAGGTTAAACAATTTTTGTCCCCTTTCTCTCTCCCGCTCTCTCTCTCTCTCTCTCTCTCTCTCTCTCTCTCTCTCTCTCTGTTAAAGAAAAGGAAGCTCTTTGTCCTTTTCCTTATTTAAACTTCCCCATTAGCGCTCATCAGAAATACTGGCAATTCAAACATGCTCAGAGTCCAACAAAATAATTCAAGTCAATTACTCCCACTCGAAAATAGCAAAATCATTGCTAACCAGACTCTTCAAAGAGCAATTCAACCCTCTGAGCAGTAGAACAGAACACATGCAACCACTAAAAGCTAATTATAATCCAGATAAGCTCACAAAGACACATCTACCTCTTTATAACAGAAAATAAAGCTCCCTGGTTGACAAAATAATAAAAATAAAACACAGAGGCAGTGGCACAATCATGGCTCACTGCAGCCTCAATCTCCTGGGCTCAAGTGATCCTCCTACGTCAACCTCTGAAGCAGCTGGGACTATAAGTGTGCATCAACAGGCCCAGCTAATTTTTTATTTTTTGTAGAGATGGGATCCCACTATGTTGTCCAGGCTGGTCTCCAACTTCTGGACTCAAGTGATCCTCCCACCTCCAACCCCCAAAGTGCTGGGATTATAGGTATAAGCCACGGCACTGGGCTTGCCTTTCATAGGTATGAGCCATGACACCTATGTAATACATTCACATGGTAAAAAATACAAAAGGGTATACAGTGAAAATTCTCCTTTCTCATCACTGCCTTTCCAGTTTTCCCTGTAGGGACTATTATTTTTATGTTCTTATCTTCCTGGAGATACCTACCTACCTACCTATCTACCTACATACACATATATATATGCGTATATTTAGGTTGCTTTGGTGAAACCTTCAAGTTTCCAACTTCTACTGACAACTTTGAAATCACTAGTCTCCAATATCTTGCCAATCTCTCTCTCTCTCTCTCTCTCTCTCTCTCTCTCTCTCTCTTTGAGATGGAGTTTCACTCTTGTTGCTCAGGCTGGAGTGCAATGGCATGATCTCGGCTCACTGCAACCTCTGCCCCCTGGGTTTAAGTGATTCTCCTGCCTCAGCCTCCCGAGTAGCTGGGATTAAATGTACTCACCACCACACCTGGCTAATTTTTCTATTTTTAGTAGAGATGGGGTTTCATCATGTTGGCTAAGCTAGTCTCAAACTCCTGACCTCAGATGATCTGCCCACCTCGGCTCCCAATACAGGCATGAGCCACTGTACCTGGTCTCAATCTCTATTCTTTTTTTTTTTTTTGAGACGGAATCTTGCTCTGTCGTCCAAGCTGGAGTGCCATGGCGTGATCTCGGCTCACTGCAACCTCCACCTCTCCACCTCCTGGATGCAAGTGATTCTCCTGCCTCGCCTCTCAAGTAGCTGGACTACAGGCGCATGCCGCCACACTCGGCTAATTTTTTAGTAGATACGGGGTTTCACTGTATTAGCCAGGATGGCCTCAATCTCCTGACCTTGTGATCCACCCGCCTTGGCTTCCCAAAGTGTTGGGATTACAGGTGTAAACTACCACACCCGGCGCTCAAGTTCCATTTCTTTCTCAATAAACCTCAATACGTTTTTAGAAGGGATTGTTTCTAACTTAAATTTTTGTTTATTCTAACTTAAATTCTAACTTTAATATATCTGAGTTTTGACTAAGATATATGGTTTATTTCTATTTCTTAGATTTCTTTCATTATTTGGTAGTTTCCCACATATAAATCTTAAACATAGTTTGTTACAATTATACTTAAGTATTTCATGGTTATTGTGGGTGCGATTATAAATTATTCTTATTTAAATTTCATTATGAATTGTTCACTTCTAGTAAATAAAAATATGATAGACTGTGTATGCTGAATCTGGGTCCTGTGAACTTGCTGAATCCACTTATTAATTCTAATCGTTCTTTTGAAGACTATTTGGGATCTTTTAAGCAGACAATACTGGAATCTGTGGATAAAGCTGGTTTTAGTTATTTGCTGAACCATTTGAGATTAGATTACAGACTCAAAACACTTCACCTCCAAATAGTAATACTTCAACATTTATCTCCTAAGCATGAGGATGTTATTCTACTGCAATCAGGCAATTTTGTATTGCTACACTACTGTATAATATAAAGTTAGTGTTCAATTTTCCCAGTTGTCACAATAATGCATTTAATATCCAGGATCCATTCAAGGATCATTCTTTGGCCAGCTTTGGTGGCTCATGCCTGTAATTCTAGGACTTTGGAAGGCTAAGGCAGGAGGATTGCTTGAGCCCAGGAGTTCAAGACCAGCCTGGGCAACACATGAAGACCCTATCTTTATTTTTTAAAAAACTTAAAAAAAAAATCATTCATTGCATTTGTCATTTTTTAAGTCATTTTAAACCTATAACAGTTTCCTGGGGTTTTGCTTTGTTGTTATCATTCACAGTATTGACAATTGTGAAGAGGTCAAGACAGTTCTTTTGCTGGGCGTGGTGGCTCACACCTGAAATCTCAGCACTTTGGGAGGCCAAGGCAGGTGGATCACTTGAGGTCAGGAGTTTGAGATGAGCCTGGCTCTACTAAAAATAGAATAGTTAGCTGGGTGTGGTGGCATGCGCCTGTAATCCTAGCTACTCGGGAGGCTGAGACAGGAGAATTGCTTGAACCTAGAAGGTGGACATTGCCAGGATCATGCTACTGTACTCCAGCCTGGGCAACAGAGTGAGACTCCATCTTTAAAAAAAAAAAGGGAAGACAGTTTTTTTGCATAATGACCTTTAAATTGGATCCATCGGATTGTCTCCTCATGCCCTACAGTGGTTCGTGTCCAGGTAAACACATTTTTGGCTACAGAACTACACTGCTGATGTCATGTCCTTCTCTGTATATCTCATGAGGAGAGAGTGTATCAGTCTGCCCTACTATTGGCAGTATTGACTTTGGTCATTTAGTTAAAGTGCTGTCTACTGGCAGCATAAAGTGCCTTTTTTTTTTTTTAAACTGGTGATTAGTCTGTAGGGTGCAAGTTTGAGGTTCTGTGAAATATCCTGCTCTATACCAAAATATGCCATATTTTAGCATCTACTGATGATTCCTGAATCAATTATTACTATAATGGTTATAAACTGATGATAGAACATTCTAAATACATTAATTAGCTGACAGTTTTACTTTATTTTGGTTCTTTTTTCTCCTCTTTCCCAACCTCCAAGTCTTTTTTTTCTGATGCAGGGGCTTACTCTGTCGCCCATGTTGGACTGCAGTGGCGGCTCACTGCAGCCTTGGCCTCCCAGACTCAAGCAATCCTCTCACCTGTCTCCCAAGTAGCTGGGACTACAGGCGTGAACCCCTACACCCAGCTAATTTTTTGTATTTTTTCTACAGATGGGGTTTCACTATGTTGGCCAAGCTGGTCTCAAACTCCTGAGCTCAAGCAATCCACCCACTTCGGCCTCCCAAAGTGCTAGGTTTACAGGAATAAGCCACTGTGCCTGGCCTGGAAGTTTTTTTTTTTGAGACAGAGTCTTGCTCTCTCACCTATGTTGGAGTGCAATGGTGCGATCTTTGCTCATTGCAACCACCGCCTCCTGGGTTCAAGCAATAGCAATTCTCCTGCATCCTGAGTAGCTGGGATTACAGGCACACACCACCACACCCAGCTAATTTTTTGTATTTTTGGTAGAGATGGAGTTTCACCATGTTGGTCATATTGGTCTCGAATTCCTGACCTTGTGATCCTCCTGCCTCAGCCTCCCAAAGTGCTGGGATCACAGGCATGAGCCTCAGTGCCCAGCCCCTAAAAAAGTTTTTTCTTTTTTTTTTTTTTTTTAATGGAGTCTCACTCTGTCAGCCAGGCTGGAGTGCAGTGATGCGATCTCAGCTCACTCAACCTCCACCTCCCTTCAAGTAATTCTCCTGCTTCAGCCTCCTGAGTAGCTGGGACTATAGGCGCGTGCCATCACGCCAGGCTGATTTTTTTGTATTTTCAGTAAAGACGGGGTTTCACCGTGTTAGCCAGGATGGTCTTCATCTCCTGACCTCATGATCCACCTGCCTTGGCCTCCCAAAGTGCTAGGATTCAGGTGTAAGCCACTGCACCTAGTCCAAAAGTCTTTTTTAAAGAAGAGTTTTCCTTGGAGTCTCTCTGGATGTGCTGTGGTGGGGGCACATTCAATTTGCAAATCGTTCATTGCCCAATTAAACACCTTTAAATGTTAGAAAAAAAAAAATGTTTTCCATTCTTCTCTCTACCTGTACATTTTGTCTCAACGCAGAATTATAGATTCTTTTTTAATCGATATTTTTAAATTTATTCCTGTTATGATTCATTTTGATGCTCAAGTTGCTTCAAATTTGCTAGTATAAGTCCCTTTTAACAAACTCACCAGATAGATGATTCATATTCATAGTCACTTTCCCCTGTTTTACCAGTTCAAAAAGTCTATGGGACTCTACATAAAATCAAATAACTGGTAAGTATCAGAACTGGGCCTTTAACTAAGGTTTTTATTATTGGCCTAGGGTTTGTACACCAAAGTAAGATCACAGAACATCATTTCTGTATATCCTAAAGGGAGGTGCCTTGAACACTGGCAGACAGCCAATTCCCTTTTTTTCTTCAGTAGAGGGCGCTGAAAGGACACCAGAAAAGAGGAGGCCTTTCTTCTGGTTCCAGTATATTTTCTACTTGTTTCTTGGTATATGGCAGCCAGCAGTCCACAAGACATTCAGTGGTCCTTACCCCTAGCAAATTTCAGCACCCCTCTGAGTGGCTTCCCATGGAGAACTTCCAGCAACGTTTACCCCCTCTAATCCATTCTCAAAATGGCAATCAAAATTCTCTTTAAAACACAAACCTACTGGATTAAAGGTTTAAATGTAAGACCTCAAATTGTGAGAATTCTGGATGAACATCAGCCTTGGGAAAGAATCTATGATTAAATCCTCAAAAGTAACTGCAACAAAAACAAAAATTGACAGGAGGGACCTAATTAAAGAGCTTCTGCAGAGCAAAAGAAACTATCAACAGAGTAAACAGGCAACCTACAGAAAGGGAGAAAATATTCACAAACTATGTATCTGACAAAGATCTAATATCTAGAATCTATAAGGAACTTAATTTAACAAGTTAAAAACAAATAATCCCATTAAAAAGTGGGCAAAAGGCATCAACAGACACTTTTCAAAAGAAGACATGCAAGTGGTCAACAAACATAAAAAGCACCCCATTACTAATGATTACAGAATGCAAATCAAAACCACAATGAGTTACCATCTCATACCAGCCAGAACAGCTACTATTAAAAAGTCAAAAAATGACAGATGCTGGCAAGGCAGCAGAGAAAAGGGAATGCTTATACACTGTTGGTGGGAATATAAATTAATTCAGCCACCGTGGAAAGCAGTATGGAGATCTCTCAAAGAACTTAAAACACGACTACCATTCGATCTAGCAATCCTATTACTGAGTATACATTAAAAAGAAAATAAATTGCTCTACCAAAAAACACACATGCACTCAAATGTTCACCGCAGCACTATTCACAATAGCAAAGACAAGGAATCATCCTAGGTGCCCATCAAAGTGAAATGGATAAGGAAAATATGGTACATACACACTACAGAATACTACACAGCCACAAAAAAAGAATGAAATTATGTCCTTTGCAGCAATACAGATGCAGCTGGAGGCCATTATCCTAATCAAATTAACTCAGGAAAAGAAAGCCAAATACCACATGTTCTGACTTGTAAGTGGGAGCTAAACACTGGGTATACATGAACATACAGATGGCAATAATAGACACTGGGGACTACTAGAGGGAGAAGGGAGGGAAGGAGGAAGAGTTCAAAAACTAACAACTGGGTACTATGCTCCCTACCTGGATGATGTAATCAATCATACCCCAAACCTCAGCATATACCCATGTAACAAACCTGTACATGTACTTCCTGAATCTAAAAGTTGAAATTACAAAAACAAAAATTAAAACCCCTCCACAAATCTAAATGAATGGTTGTGATGGTTGCATAATAGTGTAACTGTACTTAACATTAATGAACCACATGTTTACAATGGTAAGTTATGTGTAGGTTAAGTATATTTTACCACAATTAAAAACACACAAATCTGGTTATGTTTCCTACTCTTATGTCTTTATCTGATTTTAAGATAAAGATGCAATACTTCTGTTTTTTTGAATCAGGGTCTTGCTCTGTTGCCCAGGCTGGAGGGCAGTGATGCAATCTTGGCTCACTGCAGCCTGCTGGGCTCAGGCAATCCTCCCACCAAAGACTCCTGAGTAACTGGTACTACAAGCATACACAACCACGCCCAGCTAAATTTTTATAGAGAAGAGGTTTCATCATGTTGCCCAGGCTGCTCCTGAACTCCTTGAACTCAAATAATCCACCTGCCTTGGCCTTCCCAAGTGCTGGAATTATGGGTGTGAGCCACCACATCCAGTCAAACACAACTCTTTATCACTGCCTATAAAATGCAGCCTTTTCTCACTTTATCCAAGTCTCTTATTTCTTTATCCTCGTTCCAGCTACACTGGCCTTCACCAGAGTTTCTTATGTCACTATTCTTCTTCCTATCACTGAGCTTTTTGAAAATGCTGTTTTCTATGCCTAAAACACACTTTTTTCCCCCTTAACCTCCAGCAATTCTTCAAATCTCAGTTCAAATATCACTTTTCTTGACTCTCTGGTTAGGTGAAATACTTTTATTTTAGGTTTTCATTAACACATGTAAGAATTGGCTGAGTGCAGTGGTTTTGTGCCTGTGATCCCTGAACTTTGGGAAGCCAAGGCAAGCAGATCACCTGAGGTCAGGGGTTCGAGACCAGACTGGACAACATGGTGAAACCCCATCTCTACAAAAATTAGCTGGGTGTGGGGGCATGCGCCTGTAGTCCCAGCTACTTGGGAGGTGGAGGCAGAATTGCTTGAACCTGGGAGGCGAAGGTTGCAGTGAGCCGAGATTGTGCCACTGCACTCCAGCCTGGGCGAGAGTGAGACTCCATTTCAAAAAAAAAAAAAGAAGAAGAATTTAAAATTTTCAGTTTTAGCTGGGTGCAGTGGCTCACACTTGAAATCCCAGCACTTTGAGAAGCTGAGGTGGGTTGGTCACCTGAGGTCAGAAGTTCGAGACCAGTCTGGCCAACATGGTGAACCCTTGTCTATACAAAATATACAAAAAATTAGCTGGGTGTGGTGGTGGGCACGTGTAATCTCAGCTATTCGGGAGGCTGAGTCAGGAGAATCGTTTGAACCTGTGAAGCGGAGGTTGCAATGAGCTGAGATTGCACCACTGCACTCCAGCCTGGGTGACAAGAGGGAAACTCCATATAAAAAAAAAAAAAAAATCAGCTTTTGTGATTATTTGATGAATGCCTTCCCCCTTTCCTAGACTGGAAGCTCCAAGAGGGCAAAGATCACATGTTTGTACATACAGCAGAGTGCTTCATACACACTGTACTCAAAAATTATCTCCCCAGTGAATAATTTGCAAGACTCAAATGCAATTCCAGCAGGCAGCCACTAGGAGGCATCTTTGCTACATTTGCACTTGAGCAATTATCATCAGTGTCTACAGGGTACCAATATTGACAAGGAGAAATCTATTCCCACCCCCTCCCCCACCAAAAAAAAGCTAGAAGAAAAACAGCTGTAAACCATAAGGGTGTCTGCTAAATACTAGCATTTAATTTACTTTAAGCCAATAAGTACTTCCATGCAACAAGCTAAACTCAGAAAACAATTGCATAGCCTTTTTTTTTTTTTTTCTTTTTTTGAGACGGAGTCTCACACTGTTGCCTGCGCTGAAGTGTAGTGGTGCAATCTCTGCTCACTGCAACCTCTGTCTCCCGGGTTCAAGCAATTTTCCTGCCTCAGCCTCCCGAGTAGCTGGGATTACAGGCGCCTGCCACTATGCCGAGCTAATTTTTTGTATTTTTAGTAGGCACGGCGTTTCACTATGTTGGTCAGGCTGGTCTCAGACTCCTGACCTCATGATCGCCCGCCTTAGCCTCTCGAAGTGCTGGGATTACAGGCGTGAGCCACTGCGCTGCCCAACCAGCATAGCTCTTTTAAAAATATTTTTTCTGGGCTGGTTGCAGTGGCTCACACGTGTAATCCCAGCATTTTGGGAAGCTAAGGCAAGCGGATCACCCGAGGTCAGGAGTTCAAGAATAGCCTGGCCAACATGATGAGACCCTGTCTCTACTAAAAATACAAAAATCAGCCACGTGTGGTGGCACATGCCTGTAATCCCAGCTACTCAGGAGGCTGAGGCAGTAGAATCACTTGAACCTGGAAAGTGGAGGTTGCAGTGAGGTGAGATCATGCCACTGCACTCCAACCTGAGAGTGAGTCTCCATCTCACAAAAAATTTCCAAATGTCAGAATAATGATTTGAAAAGTAATAAGACAAAGCCTTTTTAGCTTAAATATTAAAATCTAAAAGGTATCATTATTTTTGAAAAGAAAATATTTGTGACAAGAAAAATCAAGACGAAAAAAGCTTTTTTATCACTAAAACGATTTTGTCTTGTCTAAGCCCTTTTATCAAAATATTAATTTACTTCTGTATGTGTTTACAAAATTATGTTGAAATAAGGTAACTTCTACCAAAAACTGTCTAAACTTGCTGTATGAATTTTTATTCCTCCTAGTCAAGAAGATAGTTCTTTCTTTAACCCCATCATGGTTGTAGTCTCCCTATTCCACCAAAAGCTACTTTCTTTGTCAAGGTCACCAATGACCTCCACATTCCTAAATCCCATGGTCATTTTTCAATCCCCCCTCCACCTAAATGACAACAGTATTTGAAACACCTTCTTTCTGGAAACACTTTCTTCACTTACCTTCCAGGGTACCCTCTTCCAAATTTCCTGCTATTCGACTTACAGCTCTTAGCTGTTTTACCTTGTTCCTCCATTCATATCCCCTAACTCTTTTCTTTTAAAATTTGAATCCAACCCTCAAGTGGAACCAGAGCACTTCCTCCAAGTCTGAATAGTGAGAGTATCTCAAGGCTCAGCCACTAGATCTTCCCCCTTTTCTCTCTGTACTCAATCCCTATGTGACCTCAAGACTTTGGATACTATCAATATGCTACTGGCTCCCCCAAATTAAAATCTCCAGCCTAGACCTCACCTGAAATCAATTCTTATAATGGGAAGCCAAATAAGTATCACCATATTAATGTCTAAAAAGTACCTAAAGGGTAATGTGTCCAAAACTGAACTTCCAACCTCTCCTTTTCACTGATGTTCCAGTCATTTCAACTCCATCTTTCCAGTTGCTAGGTTAAAAATCATGAGTAGGGGTTGGATGCAGTGCTCATGACTGTAATATATATATATACACACATACATACACACACACACACATGTTGTGCTGGATATGGTGGCTCATGCCTGTAAACCCAGCACTTTGGGAGGCCAAGGTAGGAGAACGGCTTAAGCCCAGGACCAGCTCAGCAACATAGTGAGACCCCATCTCCTCAAAAAAGAAAAAATTAGCCGGGCATGGTAGCTCACACCTGTAGTCCCAGTTACTTGAAAGGCTGAGGTCGGAGGATAATTTGAGCCTGGAAGGTAGAGGTTGCAGTGAGCTATCATCATGTCACTGCAATCCAGCCTGAATAACAGAACAAAACCCTGTCTCTTAAAATAAAAACAAATTTGTATTTTCTCAGAGACATTTTCTTTGGAAAAACTACCCCCAACTAGCATAGCCAAGGTAAGATATCTTAATAGGTATAATTCTCTAGCCTTCTTTCTAAAGCCAGGTAGACCAGAAATATAACTTTCTTTTTTCACAGTTATTTCACTTTGCTAATTAAAGAAAAAAAGAGGTTTTGAAGGCTCTCGGGAGGAATATTAAGGGCTAAAGTAAGATAGGATACTTAAAAATAGTTTAAAGGCGGCCGGGCGTGGTGACTCATGCCTGTAATCCCAGCACTTTGGGAGGCTGAGGTGGGAGGATCATCTGAGGTCAGGAGTTCGAGGCCAGCCTGACCAACATGGAGAAACCCATCTCTACTAAAAATACAAAAAATTAGCTCGGCTTGGTGGCGCATGCCTGTAATTCCAGCTACTTGGGAGGCTGAGGCAGGAGAATCGCTTGAACCTTGGAGGCAGAGGTTGTGGTGAGCCAAGATTGTGCCACTGTACTCCAGCCTGGGCAACAAGAGTGAGACTCCATCTCCAAAAAAAAAAGTTTGAAGGGTAACATTCAGCCTAGACATATATATACTTTTTTAAGCATAGATAGAAACTAGCAAAACATTGAACGTCACTCATAAACAAAGGGCAACTGCTGGTGAAATACAGACCTAAACCTTCCCCTCAATTAGGATTAAACCGCTCCCCGCAACACATACACACACACAGAGTCTTGTTCTGTCACCCAGGCTGAAGTACACTGGCACAATCTCCTGACCTCAAGTGATCTACCCACTTCAGCCTCCCAAAGTGCTGGGATTATAAGCATGAGTCACCGTGCATGGCCTCGATTAGGTTCTAAAACATTTAACAGAATATCATGACAGCTCTATCCTCACCATATGCCAAGTAAGGGTTTAGTTTTCAGTCTCCTCTTTTATTTTGCCACCGTGTATTGTAGAAAATTCAATATAATTTCACCAAATTAAGTACCACTTACCAAGTGCTCTTGCTACTGCCAGAAAAGGAATCTGGTCAATAACTGTGCTCCTTCTAACAGGTCCATTGTGAGTGAGGCGAGGTCGTTTCCAGACTACACGATTCACTCCAGACTTGTTCATCACACTAAAAATAAACAGAGTTCACATAAATAATCTAAATGATTAAAATATAACTAAGGTAGCTCAATATATTAAATTACTAATAAAACAAGACTACATTATCGCAAAATAATGCCTTATGTGTTTCAGATACAAAGATGCATAAGCTGAAATTTCTGTTCAGAGAGGAAAATTTTGAGATTACTGGAATAGGCAGTACAACCAAATGAATGAAATGTGAAGAAAAGTGACTTTAACTACGATGTCAAAAAAAAAAAGCAAAATGACTTAATTAGCAAGCAATTTGGGGTTGGCAGAAGACCTTATCTAAGTGGAGAGAGAGAACTGTTTGAACCCAGGAGGTGAAGGCTGCAGTGAGCCAAGATTGAACCACTGCACTCCAGCCTGGGTGACAGAGTGAGATTCCGTCTCAATAAATAAATAAATGGAGAGGGACTAAATCATGATATAAGCAATTATAAAGGAAAGGTTATAGAGTTCTGAGGGTTTCTGTTGAGGTTGGGGGAAACACAGCAAAACTTTTTACAATTTTTGTTGGTGGTGGGTTTTTTTTTTTTTTTTTTGAGACAAAGTTTCGCTCTTGTTGCCCAGGCTGGAGTGCAATGGTGCAATCTCGGCTTACCTCAACCTCCGCCTTCTGGGTTCAAGCAATTCTCCTGCCTCAACCTCCTGAGTAGCTGGGAATACAGGCATGCGCCACCATGTCTGGCTAATTTTGTATTTTTAGTAGAGACGGGGTTTCTCCACATCGGTCAGACTGGTCTCGAATTCCTGACCTTAGGTGATCTGCCTGCCTCAGCCTCCCAAAGTGCTGGGATTACAGGCGTGAGCCACCACGCCCAGGTTTTTGTTTTTTTTTTTTTTCTCAGGGGAGACAGTGTTTTGCTCATCATGTAGGCTGGAGTTCAGTGGCACAATCTCAGCTTACTACAACCTCTGCCTCCTGGGTTCAAGTGATTCTTCTGCTTCAGCCTCCTGACTAGCTAAGATTAAAGGCACCCACCACCATGCCCAGTTAATTTTTGTGTCTTTAGTAGAGATGAGGTTTCACCATGTTGGTCAGGCTGGTCTTGAACTACTGACCTCAGATGATCTGCCCACCTTGGCCTCCCAAATTGCACCCAGCCTGCTTTTTGTTTCTTGAGACAGGGTCTCACTCTGTTGCCCAGGCTGGAGTGCAGTGGTGCACTCATGGTTCACTGCCACCTCAAGCACCTCCTAGGCTGCCTCAACTGTCTCCTGGGCTGCACTGATCCTCCCACCTCAGCCTCCTGAGTAGCTGAGACTACAGACATGTGCTACCAAGCCTGGCTAATTGTTGTGGGTTTTTTTTTTTTTCTTTTTTTGGTAGATATGGAGTTTTGCCATGTTGCCCAGGCTGGCAGTTTTAGTATTTTTGATTTCAGCAATATACTTTGGAAAATGGATCAGCTGTAGACATATAGATCTGGGAGTTACAAGAGTAAGAACATCCACCTAAAACTTTGTCACAGGAGCAACAGAAATGCCTACAACTTGGAAATATGATTAGTTCTTTAGGAAAAAATACTGATAATCAAAACATAAGAGATGGTCCCTCAAACTCTGCCTGGCATGACTGAAATGAGCTTTACTTCAAATGGGAATTGATTTTTTAATTTTATGAGTTTAAACAGCCATTTGTGGCTAGTGGTGAGTATACTGAACAGTCCAGAGGAAGCCTGAAACAAGTAGTGAAAGACCAGAAAACACTGCAGGTGTTAACAAAGAATAGAAATTTCAGAAAATTGTTCATTTACCATCCCTCAACCTTTTTTTTTTTTTTTTTTTGAGAGTCTCGCTCTGTTACCCAGGCTCAATGCAGCCTCAGCCTCCTGAGTAGCTGGGATTACAGGCGTCTGCCATCATGTCCGGCTAATTTTTGTTTTTTAGTAGAGACAGGGTTTAATCATGTTGGACAGACTGGTCTTGAACTCCTGGCCTCAAGAGATCTGCCTGCCTCACCCTCCCAAAGCGCTGAGATTACAGGCATAAGCCACCATGCCTGGCCTACCATCCCTTTTGAGAACTAGTTTTTGTTTGTTTTGTTTTGAGACAGGGTCTCGCTCTGTTGCCCAGGCTAGAGTGCAGTAGTGTGACCATGGATCACCACACCTTGACTTCTAGGGCTCAAGTGATCCTCCCACCTCAGTTTCCCAAATAGCTGGGACCACAGGCATACACCACCACATGTGGCTAATTTTTAAATTGTTTTTGTAGAGAACAGATCTCACTATGCTTGCCAGGCTAGTCTTAAGCTCCTGAGCACAAGCCGTCCTCCCATCTGGGCCTCCTAAAATGCTGGGATTATAGGCGTGGGCCACCATGCCCAGCCAAGAACTAGTCTAAATAAGTTCTGAAATCAACATGTTGATCATCACAAGAGTTAAAATATCAAAGGTATTCATTTTATTATACTACGCTTTCTTCAGTGATGACCCTCAAAAGTCAACAGCAGAGTAAAGACTAAATTTGCCATTCACAAGAATCCATGAAACATAGAGTTATGGTAAGATGCCAACATTCTGCCTTAATACCATCTTAAAGCTCTATTATTGTTTCCTAAACCTGCTCCCTAAAAGGTAAGACTTAGTACTTAAGTAATTTACAGTAGCTGCTTCCAACATAACTAGGACAAGCAGCTCTCCCGACACTTAGTATTCAAAGATATTATGATCTGTGTTTCTGAGAAACAAAAAGACAAATAATGATAGTGATTAAAACACAGAAGTTTTAAATCTAGTAACAAAAAACCAAAGCAATGTTATAAAAGATGCTGCTTTTACTGCACTCCATGTTGTTGTCCTGTATGATTAAAAGGCATGTAAAAAGGAACAGCCTGACATGCAGAGAGCTGACTGAGCAACAACAGAAGGCTAGAAAAACAGAATGCTGGCCTGTTGCCTAGGCTGGGACAGAGGGAAGCAAGGAAATAACTTATAATAAAATAGCTCAATTTTTTGCAAAAAGTTACCTGCTCCAAAATGGCAGAGTATCTGTCCAACTGTCCAGATGGTATTTTGGCGATAAAGCCAAAAAACTCTTTCTAAAAAAGCTATTAAAATCAAATAAAATATAATTTTAAAATTAAAGTAAAAAAACAAGAAATAGTCATATATATTTTTAAACACAAAAGGGTAATTTCTTCTGTAGAAAATAATTATTTCCTTTTTTGTTCATTTATTTATTTTTAATTATAAAAAATATTTTTACATAGAGATGGAGGTTGCTATGTTGACAAGGCTGGTCTCAAACTTCTAACCTCAAGTGATCCTCCCAACTAGGCTTCCAAAGTGCTAGGATTACAGGCATGAGCCATCGCAGCCAACCGCTTTATTTCTTTCCTTTTTCCTGAGACATAGTTTTCACTCTTGTTGCCCAGGCTGGAGTACAGTGGCGTGATCTCGGCTCACTGCAACCTCCACATCCCGGATTCAAGGGATGCTCCGGCCTCAGCCTCCCGAATAGCTGGGATTACAGGCATGCACCACCACACCTGGATACTTTTTTTTGTATTTTTAGTAGAGATGGGATTTCGCCATGTTGGCCAGGCTAGTCTAGAACTACTAATCTTAGGTGATCGCCCACCTCAGGCTCCCAAAGTGCTGGGATTACAGCCATGAGCCACCACGCCCGGTCCCAATAAAAGTTTTTTTTTGAGACGGAGTTTCACTCTGTCACCCAGGCTGGAGTGCTGTGGTGTGATCTCAGCTCACTGCAACCTCCGCCTTCTAGGTTCAAGCAATTCTCTACTTCAGCTTCCTGAGTAGCTGGGATTACAGGCACCCACCACCATGCCCAGCTAATTTTTTGTATTTTTAGTAGAGATGGGATTTCACCATCTTGGCCAGGCTGGTCTTAAACTCCTCACTGTGATCCACCAGCCTCAGCCTCCCCAGGTGCTGAGATTACAGGCATTAAGCCACTGTGCCCGGCCAAGAAAAGTATTTTTTAAAGAAAGATTAATGAAAAGGATTCAGGCCTACCAATATTAAAAATTACAATAAAGTCTCAGTTTTAAAAATTATAATACGGGTAAATAAGCAGGGGAAAAAATAGCCCAGAAAAGACCCAAATATATGGAGGAATTCTGTTTATAATTTGCAAAGCCCACTTAGCATGACAACCAGCAGAGAGGTCTCAGATATATTCTGACCTTCACAATCACAGGATCAAATAAACCATAGCCTGAAAGGAGGTTCATCTAACTTTGCAGGATATTGGGCAGGAAATACAGTACACCGCCATAACGGCTTCAAGGATGTTGTCTTCAGCAGTGATTCAGACAGCCAGAAGCCATTTTTTTAATCTCCCAAGTGATGGTTCAGTTGTAAGCAAGATGACAGGGTCTAGCTTAGGTAAGCTTCAGGCGTCACAGAAACCAATGTAATAAACAGCACATGACTATAGTTTCTTGGTCCCTACACAAGACAAACTGCATGCATGTAAGGAAGCCAAGGTCAGTGCTTCCAAATAGAAATGTATAGTCCATTCAAAGACTTTCCTACCAGGACGCAATTCTGTTCAAGGATCATTCTACAATAAGCAATGCTGTCTTATAACAGAGGTGATATCCACATTTATCTTAACCAGAGTAATACAAGGAGACGGTAAATTCAAGCTGATCTTCCCACTGAAGAAGGGTCTTAAGCCTGGTCAGCCTGCTACTCAGTAATGAAAAGATGTATAATTATTCAGGTGGCTACTAATAGCCATCTAGAAAAAAAAGTTAACTTTTATATTTACTATATAACTTAGATCTTAAAATTCCAGAAGGATTGAAGATTAAAATATTAAAGATGATGAAACCATAACAGTACTGGGAAAGTTGTTCTCAAAATGTGGTTTAGGGGCCCCAGCAGGTTGCTGAAGACTTTTTGAGGGGGTCCTCAAGGTCAGTTTTTTTTCTCATAATACTACTAAGACCACATGCATACAGTGGAGTTTTTTGAGAGGCTGCATGACTGGATATGATATAGTATAATAAAAAGTGTCAATATTTGCAAGATCTATATAACTCAGTGAACCAGTATATTACAAATGATAAATGCATATATTAAAAAGTCATCCATAGGGGCTACATACTATATGATTCCCACTATATGACATTCTGGAAAATGTAAAATTATGAAGGTAGTAAAAAGATCAGTGGCTGCCAGGAGTAAGTGGGGAGGGATGAATAGGCAAAGTACAGAGGATTTTTAGGATGATGAAACTAATCTGCATGATACTATAATGGTGGCTACATGTCATGACATATATGTCAAAACTCATAAAATGTACAACACCCAGAGTGAACCCTAATGTAAACTAAGGACACTGGGTAATAACGATATGTCACTGTAGGTTCACTAATTGATTATAACAAACACTCTGGAAAAGGATGTTGACAGTGGGGAAGCCTGGAAGGTAGTGGGAAGGGCAGAGTGTATATGAGAAACCCTGTCTCTACTAACACTACAAAAAAATTAGCTGGCTGTGGTAGCGCACACCTGTGATCTCAGCTACTTGGGAGGCTGAGGCAGGATAATCACTTGAACCTGGGAGGTGGGGGTTGCAGTGAGTTGAGATCATGCCGTTGCACTCCAGCCTGGGGAGCCTGGGCAACAAGAGGGAAACTCCGTCTCAAAAAAAAAAAAGAAACTTACACAACCAAAACAATGCTAGTCTTCTAACTAAATGTTTTGGCAAAACACATAATGGGTTCATAATTGCTATTTTTAGATGAATTAACAAGGCAAGAGGACTGCTTAAGCCCAGTTTGAGACCAGCCTAGGCAACATAGTAAGACCTTTTCTCTGCAAGAGACAATATTTTTTTTTAAGAAAAAGAAAATTAGCTGGCATGGTTGCACAGGTGCACCTGTAGTCCCAGCTCTCAAGAGGCTGACATAGGAAGAACACTTGAAGTAGCAGTGAGCCACGAATGTGCTACAGCACTGCAGCCTGGACAACAGAGTGAGACCATGTCTCAAAAACAAACAAATAAACAGAACAGGGTTTCTAAGACCAAAAATATTCCTAACTGTTGTACTAAAAGAAAATATAGAAGACTTTATTAAAAAGCTTCACTGTCTGTATGGCACAAAACCCAAAATGTCGTAACAAAACTAATAAACTTCACTATATTAAAAGAAACTTCCACACAGAAAAAGTTCCAGGAAGATAATCAAAAGACAAACTGTGGAAACAATATCTAAAATTCACATCACATACATTAGACTAATTTCTTTTTTTTTTCCTTAGAGAAAGAAAGAAGAAGAGAGAGAAAGAGAAAGGGGGAGTTTTTTTTAAGAGAAAGAATAATAATAAAAAAGAGAGAAAGAGAAAGGGGGAGAGAGAACGAGAATCTTGCTCTATTGCTCAGGATTTCATTTAAATCTGTGAAATGCTATGCAATTACTAAGAAATGATTTATTTCCTATTATGTGGTCACTTTTAGAATAGGTGTGATATAATATTGAAAAAATATATGTTTTGTTGATATGGGGTGGTGAGTTCTGTAAATATTTATTAAATTTGCTTGTTCCAGGTCTGAGTTCAAATTGTGGATGTCCTTGTTAATTTTCTGTCTCGTTAATCTAACAATATAGTGTTAAAGTCTCCCGCAATTATTGTGCGGGAGTCTAAGTCTCTATATGAGTCGTTAAAAACTTGGCTTATGTATCTGGGTGCTCCTGTATTGGATGCATATGTATTTAGAATTGTTAGCTCTTATTGTTACTTTGATCCTTCCACCATTATGTAATGTCTTTCTTTGTTTCTTTTAGTCTTTGTTGCTAATATAGTCTATTTTATCAAGGACGAAAATTGCGACTCCTGTTTTTTTTTTTTTTCTCTCCATTAGGTTGGTAAATCTTCCTCCATCCCTTTATGTTGAGTCTTTTTGTCCTTACCTTTAAGAAAGGTCTGAATACAGCATACCAATGGGTTTTAACTTTTTATTCAGTTTGTCTAACTGTATGTTTTGATTGGGGCATTTAATCCATTTAAGTTTAGGATTAATATTGATATATGTGAGTTTAATACTGTTATTTGATGCTAACTGGCTGTTTGCCCATTAGTTGATGCAGATTCTTCATTATCGTAATATTCTTTACTTTTTGGTAAGTTTTTGGGATAACTGATGCTGGTTGTTCCTTTCTGTGTATAGTACTTCTTTCAGAAGTTGTTGTTAAACAGGCCTGGTGGTAATGAAATCTCTCAATTTTATTTTTCCTTCACTTGTAAAACTTAGTTTGGCTGGATATGAAATTCTGGATTGAAAGTTTTTTTCTTTAAGGATGTTAAATATTAAACCCCACTCTCTTCCGGCTTGTAGAGTTTCTACTGAGAGATCTGCTGTGAGTCTGATAGGCTTTCCTTCATGGGTAACCTGGTCTTTCTCTCTGGCTGCCCTTAGTATTTTCTCCTTTATTTCAATCCGAGTAAATCTGACGATTATGTATCTTGGGGTTGGTATTCTTGAGGAATATCTTTGTGGGGTTCTCTGTATTGCCTGGAGTTGAGTATTGTCATGCCTTACTAGTTTAGGAAAATTTTCCTAGATAATATCCTGAAGAATATTTTCCAGCTTGGATTCATTCTCTTCATCACATTCAAGTATACCTATTAAGCGTAGATTAGGTCTTTTCACATAGTTCCATATTTCTTGGAGACTTTACTCATTCCTTTTTACCCTTTTTTCTCTGATCTTAACTTCTTGTTTCATTTCATTAAGTTGGTCTTCAACCTCTGATATTCTTTCTTCTGCTTGATCAACTCGACTGTTAAAACTTGTGCATACTTCGCGGATTTCTCGTATTGTGTTTTTCAGCTCCATTAATTTTTTTATATTCCTCTCTAAATTGTCCATTCTCGTTAGCATTTAGTCAAACCTTTTTTCAAAGTTGTTAGTTTCTTTGCATTCGGTAAGAACATGTTCTTTTAGCTCACAGAAGTTTCTTATTATCCACCTTCTGAAGACTGATTCTGTTAATTCTTCGCACTGGTTTTCCATCGGGCCTTGTTCCGTTACTGATGAGGAACTATCATCTTCTGTAGAAGGAGAGACATTCTGATTTTGAGTGTTCTCAGTTTTTTTATGCTATTTTTTATGCTTCTTCCCATCTTTGTGGATTTATCCACCTGTCGTCTTTGTAATTACCAACTTTCAAATTAGGTCTCTGAGTGAACATCCAGCTTATTGATTCCCAGCTCCAGAATCTATGTAATTTTCACTGCAGTGACCCGCAACACCCCCTAAAACAGCGGTGTTGAGATTCGTGGTGCTTTTCTGCCTGGGGGTCTCTGGTCTGGTTTCCCTCTTCAGTCCCTTTTTCAATCAGCTGAATGGGCTGCTCTGCCTTCCCAGAGCTCCAAACATCATCCAAAAGGAGACCCAGTCCCGTTTACTCCGCACCAAGAGCCACCGCGCCGAGGTGCCGGTAAAATAGCTGCATCAGCCAAAAGGGTCGCGCTGGCGACCTGAAAGGCTCCTCTGCTGGGAATCTCCTCGTCCGTGGGCAACAAAAATTTGTCTGGAAGTGTGGCGTCCACTCACTCTCTGCGCTTTCACTGGGAGCTGCAATCCTGAGCTGCTAGTGATTGGCCAACTTGGATCTCTCTCCCAACTAATTTCTTTAATGTATAGATAGCCCCTACACATTAATGTGGAAAAAGAAAGTCTAACAGTACCCCAAAATGAACATTGAATGTAAAAACAAATACAGAGAAAAGAAAATATAAACGGCACTTAAATATATAGACAGATTCAACATTTCTAGTAAGATAAATTCAAATTAAAACATTATTGAGTCCAGGCACAGTGGTTCACATCTGTAATCCCAACAATTTGGAAGGCCAAGGTGGGTGGGAAGATTGCTTGAGTCCAGGAGTTCAAGACCAGCTTGGGCAACATGGTTAAGATCTCATCTCTATGTCTTAAAAATTTTATTACAACAACGTCCCTGAGACACTTCTTTTTTAAACCTGAAATTGGATATGATCAGAAAGTTCTATATGTTGTCCAGGGCATCCATATAGAGACAAATAGTTATCAATATTCGAAATACACACCTCTTTGGCCAAGCAATTCCACTTTTAGGAAGTGATCCTACAAATAAACCAACAAGTACATAAAAACACACATGTGGCTGGGCACAGTGGCTCACGCCTGTAATCCTAGCACTTTGGGAGGCTGAGGTGGGTGGACCACCTGAGGTCAGGAGTTCAAGATCAGCCTGGCCATCATGGTGAAACCCTATCTTTAAAAAAAAAAAAAAAAAAAAAAAAAAAAAAAAAAAACACACACACACACACACACGTGCAGATTTTTCATTTCCCAGCAGTGTTTGCAATAACAAAAAAATCAGAAATAAAAATCCTTCAAGAGACTGATTAAATAAATGATGATACATCTGTACATGGTACAGCTCCATAATATATTTGATTGTATATGAATATCTCTCTTTTGAAAAGACACATAGCCATACTGGTTGCCTATCAAGTGGAGGAAACCAGGTGGCCTTTGGGACAGTAGTAGCTGAAAGATCTTCCATAGCGTATTCTCTTTTTTTGGAGTCATTACCAGAAATGAACAATTCACAATAATGAGAAAAATATGAATGCACATACATGGGTACTACATCAGACAAACTAAAAAACCTGTAATACTAAGAAAGTAACTTCAATAAAAGGGAGAGTAGTAGGTCAATTTCATTGGAAAAGCATAAAAGGACTAAATAGAACCCAGAGAGGAAAGAAAAAAACAACAGAATGTTACCTCCCACCAAGTCCTTCGATTCGTTCTCTTTCCTTGGGAAGTTCTGGTTTATGGTCCTGTGTCACCTCCACAGCTCTGACAAAATCATCCTTCGGGTCATCCTGAATTCCAAGAACCACCCCTGAGTCACCTACGTGAGCTACATACATCTTCATGCCCCGTATGATGACCACACTGGCAGTTGTCCCTGATGTGCTGGGAAGACCTGTCATAGTCTTTGGCCATTCCGCTGTAATAAGAAATAAAATGTTTTACTCTTACAAATATAAACATTAATATACTATCAGAATACAAATGGCAACATACCCTGAATGAGCATGTTAACATTAGAATTAGCATATGAAAATATTTAAGAAAATTTTAAGAAAACTACTAAAGGACTTAGGTTAATTAATCAATACATTAATAAATTAATTCTATAAATAATACAATTATAGTACAACTACCAAACCAATCCTAACAGAAACATACTACAGGATAGGTTTACTACTGCTACATAACTCTTAGTCCTAACTACACTGAAAGGAAAGAATATGTTAAGGAGTTTTTTTAAATCTGAGTTAGTTTTGATTCAAAAGAGTTTTGCTATCATTTAGCCAGCCATTAAGCATCTGTTTACTAATCTAATCTCTCTTCAAAAAGGCTTTCTGAAAAAGCTACTTGATTTGGTTTTTATTTTTATTTTTTAGACAGTCTTTCTCTGTCACCCAGGCTGGAGTGCAGTGGTGGGATCTTGGCTCACTGCAACCTCTGCCTCCCAGGTTCAAATGATTCTCCTGACTCAGCCTCCCAAGTAGCTAGGATTACAGGTGCCCGCCACCATGCCCAGCTAATCTTTTGTATTTTTAGTAGAGATGGGGTTTTACCATGTTGGTCAGGCTGGTCTCAAACTCTTGACCTCAAGTGATCCACGTGCCTCGGCCTCCCAAAGTGCTGGGATTACAGGTGAGCCACTGCACCTGGCTTCATTTGTTTTTGAAGTAACTGTTTTGAATAGTCACTACTTAACATTTACTGAGTTATTACCAGGTCCTATACTAAGAGCATTCATGTATTACTTCAAATAATGCTTGTGACAAACTTATGAGACAGATATGATTATTTCATTTGTTTATTTTACTTATTCCTCATCTTGCAGATAAGGATATCAATACTTTGAATAATTAAGAAATCTGCTTGAGATAACTCAAATATTTAGTGGCAGAATCCCTGTATATTAAATTATAAACCCTATATTGTTTAATTAAAGCCACTGTCATTAAACAATTCTAAAGTATTCTGTAACACTAAACAAACTACAACTTATAGTTCATGATGGCAAAGTAAGTCCAAACAAGGCCATATTCTCCCCATCAAAATCCCACTGAAAGGACAGAACATAAATATTACAAAAAGTCTGGCGAGGCACAGTGGCTCATGCCTGTAATCCCAGCACTTTGAGAGGCCGAGGCGGGCGGATCACCTGAGGTTGGGAGTTTGAGATCAGCCTGACCAACATGGAGAAACCCCGCATTACAAAAAAAAAAAAGAGAAAAGAAAAGAAAACGTCCACAGCAGTTATGAAACACATAGAAAGGTCATAAGCAAAGACAAAGAATTCCTGGAAGTTTAAACAAATAGAATTATGTTATGGAAAAAAGTCAAAATGCAGTCTTATAATCCAACATAAGCAAAAAGAACAATCAGTAATAAAGACAGTAAATGAGTCTTCCCTTAGAGTGCCAGCAAAGTTCAAAAGGCAAGATGGTAAAGGATGAGGGCAGGAATGGATGGTAGGAGGTTGGCAGTTAGATTTTTAAACTGCAGAAGCTGGGTCAGTGCCTAAACTCTCCACACAGTAATGTGAAATATTTAAGTTCCCAAAGTGCCACTAACTATAACACCTCTCTTTTAAGGGAAGTGGTAATTTGTTGATGGGTATGATAGACTCTCAAAAGGATGTAGAAGAACAAATAGAGCCTAATAAAACTAAGCAGGGTAGGTCAGGTGTGGTGGCTCATGCCTGTAATATCAGCACTTTGGGAGGCCAAGGCGGATCACTTGAGGTCAGGAGTTTGAGACCAGTCTGGCCAACGTGGTGAAACTCCGCCTCTACTAAAAATACAAAAATTAGCTGGGTATGGTGGCACACGCTTGTAATCCCAGCTACTTGGGAGGCTGAGGCAGGAGAATCACTTGAACCCGGGAGGCAGAGGTTGCAGTGAGCCCAGATTGTGCCACTGCACTCCAGCCTGGGCAGCCTGGGCAACAAGAGGGAAATTCCATCTCAAACAACAACAACAAAACCAGAAACAAAATAACAACAACAAAAACTAGGTAGAGTCCCAGATGACTTTCATGGCTACAGAGATAACCTCTCTAATATATTCAGGCTAACTAGTTCTTTTTTTTTTTTTTTCCCAACATTATATACCCTGAAAACACATCTTCATACCCTAAAATAGCATGTGTATCTCATTATATCCCACAATACAGAATGTCCTGTCACTCACAGCAGAGTGCTATACAGAATATATGAAATAATGACCTCCACAACTGCTGAGAGAAAATAGAACAGGTATCAATATTGAGCAAGCTAGAAATTCATTCATATACACATACATATATACATATAATGTGAGTAGAGGCAATCAAGAATTATCAGATTATTTGATATAGGAATAAATACATGTAAAGCCACCTGCATCAGTACCAGACACATAATAAGGTGCTCAATAGATGTTAGTTCTTGTTGTTATGACCCCTATTTAAGAAACGCAAGCAAATCATACACCATAATCAAGATGAATTTATTCCCAAAAAAAGAATAAACAAATATAATAAAGTTGTAAAGTACAAAATCAACATACTAAAATCAGTTGCATTTCTATTCACTATCCCAAAAAAAGTTATGAAAACAATCCTATTTACAATAGCATCAAAAAGAATAAAATACTTAGGAATAAATTTAACAAAGGAGGTGAAAGATCTGTACATTCAAACTGTAAGATACTGATAAAAAAAGCTAGAGAAGACAAAAACAAATGCTAAAAATCTGTGTCCATGGATTGCACAAATATTGTTAAAATGTCCATACTACCTAAAGAGATCTACAGATTTAATGCAATCTCTATCAAAATTCCAATGACATTTTCCACAAAAATAGAAAAAAAAAATTTTTTTAAATTCATACAGAACCACAAAAGACCCCAAACAGGTAAAGCAATCTTGAGAAAGAACAACAAAGCTTAAAAGGCATCACATTTCCTGATTTGAAACTGTTCTACAAAGCTATAGTAATCAAAACAGCATGGTAGAGACATAAAGATACACCAAGGGAATAGAAAAGAGAGCACAGAAATAAACTCATGCATATATGGTCAACTAATCTTTTGACAAGGGCTCCAAAAATACACCCTGAGGCAGCCTGGCCAACATGGTGAAACCCCATCTCTACCAAAAAATACAAAAATTAGGTGGGCGCTCATGCCTGTAGTTCCAGCTACTCAGAAGGCTGAGGTGGGAGAATCACTTGAACCCAGGAGGCGGAGGTTGCAGTGAGAGGAGATGGCGCCACTGCACTTCAGCCTGGGCAACAGGGTGAGAGCCTGTCTCAAAAACAAAAGAAAACAACTACACACTGAGGAAAGGATGGTCTTTAATAAATGGCATTGGAAAAACTTGATATCCACATGCAAAAGAATAAAATTGTACCCTTGTCTTACACCATACATAAAAATTAACTGGAAAGTGATTAAAAACTGAAATGTTAAGACTTGAAAGCATAAAACTCAGGCCAGGTAATGGTAGCTTACGCCTGTAATCCCAGCACTTTGGGAGGCTAAGGTGGGCAGATCACCTGGGGTCAGGAGTTCCAGACCAGCCTGGCCAACATGGTGAAACCCCGTCTCTACTAAAACTACAAAAATTAGTCGGGTGTGGTGGCACACTCCTGTAAATCCCAGCTACTCAGGAGGCTGAGGAAGGATAACTGCTTGAAACTGGGAGTCGGAGGTTACAGTGAGCCAAGATAGAAATACTGCACTTGTGTCTGGGTGGGACAGAGCGAGACTCCACCAGAGAAGAAGAAAAGAGAAGAGAAGGGAAAGCATAAAACTCCTAGGGAAAAAAAAAAAAATAAGGAAAAAGCTCCTTGACAATGGTCTTGGCAATTACTTTTTGAATATGACACCAAAAGACACCAAAAGAAATGGCAACAAAAGCAGAAATAAACAGGTGGGCTACATCAAACTAAGAGGCTTCTATACGGGAAAGGAAACCATTAACAAAATGAAAAGGCAACCTACAGGAGAAAATATTTACAAAGTTTCACTATGTGATAAGAGAGATTAATATCCAAAACATATAAAGAACAAACATATAAGGAACTCTTATAACTCAACAGCAAAAAAAAAAAAAAAGCAAACAAATAAAAACACAATTAAAAACTGGGCAAATGACCTGAATAGACATTTGCTAAAGAAGTCATACAAAGAACCAACAAGTATATAAACAGAAGCTCAACATCACTTATCATGAGGGAAATTCAAATCAAAACCACAATGAGGCAGGAGGATTGCTTGAGGCCAGGAATTTATAACCAACCTAGACAACACAGTGACATCACCACTAACAATTTAAAAATTAGCTGGGCATGGTAGCACAAACCTAGCAACTCAGGAGGCTGAGACAGGAGGATCCCTTGAGATCAGGGAGTCTGGGGCTACAGTTAGCCAGGATCACACCACTGCACTCCAGCCTGAGCAACAGAGCAAGATCTGTCTCAAAAAAATTTTTAAAAAAGAGAGATACAACCTCACGCCTATTAGGATGGCTACTACCTAAAAGGTCACAGTAAACAAGTGCTGGAAAGGATGTGAAGAAGGGAGAAAACTTGTACATTGCTGATGGAAATGTAAATTGGCATAGCCATTGCGGAAAATATTAAAGAATTAAAAATAAAAATGTAAGTACCATATGACTCAGGAATTGCACCTCTAAATGCATATCCAAAGAAAATGAAATCAGTCTCTCAGAGAGATACATGTACCTCAACGGTCCCTGCAGAATTATTCAAAACATCCAAGATATGGAAACAATCTAAATATCCAGCAAGAGATAAATGGATAAAGAATATGTATGTATACACAATGGAATATCGTTCAGCCATAAAAAAGAAGGAAATCCTACCATGTGCAACTCAAGGATGAACCTGTAGGACATTATACTAAGTGAAATATGCCAAACACAGAAAAAACAAATACTGTATGATCTTACTTATAAATGGAATCTAAAGAAAAAGTCACAGAAGGAACAAGTAGAAGGATGGTTGCCAGGGGTTAGGGCTTGGGAGAAGTAGGGAGATGTTGGTCAAAGGGTACAAATTTTCCATTTTAAGAAGAATAAGTTCTTAGTATCTAACGTTCAACAGAGACTATAGTTAATACTGTTTTGTATACTTGAAATTTGCTGAAAATAGATCTTGATTGTTCTCACTACCAAAAAAAAGTAACTGTAAGGTGATGGATGTGCTAATTAACTTGATTGTGGTAATCATTTCACAAGGTATACATATATAAAATCATCACATTGTACATCTTTTTAAAAAGCAACTAAAAAAGTCTATTCTTCAGAAGATACCATTACTGGAATGAAAAAAGAACTCACAGAATGGAAGAGGATACACACACACACACACACACACAGACACACACACACAGACACACACACACACACACACACACACGTCAAAGGAAAAGCATCCAGAATATATAAAATGTTGCTACAAAGCAAATCAATGAGACAGACTACCCAAATAAGACAATGGACAAAAAGCTTAAACAAGCCTTTTACAAAAGAGGAAATCCAAACAGCCACAAAAAATGCACAGGTATTCAGCTTCTTTAATCATTAGGGAAATACTAATTTAAAACCACAATGAGATAGCACTGCATAACTACGAGACTGCATAACTTACAATAGCAATTGAACTGTGGTTAAGAAAATGTAGCAACATGGACTATCATCAACTACTGTGAGAATGCATACTGGTACATTTCAGGGAACATTTAGGCACTACTTAGTAAAGGTAAAGATATGTACACTCTTTGACTACCTTCTAGGTATATACCACAAACTAACATACATATAAAACAAATACACGAGTCAACAATGGCAGTGCGTGCCTGTAGTACCAGCTACTCAGGAGGCTGAGGCAGGAGGACCACTTAAGCCCAGGAGTTTATTAGCCTGGGAAATATAGTAAGACCCTGTCTCTAAAACAGTAATTAAAAATTACATGATTGTTCAAAGCAGCATCGTTAATAAGGGCTAAAAATGGGCCATACTACATAAAACACCTAAGAATCTCACAAGAAGCACATGATAAAACACATACAGCATGGTTTTCTTCAAAAACAACCATCATGTTTAGAGAAAAGTGGTAAAACTATTAAGAAAAACAAGTAAACCATTACAGAACTCTTATCGCAAAAGTCAGGAAGGTAGCTTTTTAGGGGGAGATACAAATATGAGATCAGAAAGGACACAGAGATATCTACAGTGCAGACAATGTTTTGCACTGGATGGTGTTCTGTTTATAATTATTCACTAAAGTGTACATTTATGTTTTATGACTTTTCTATATATATATTTCATAATATTTAAAATTTTAAAAAAGCAGCAAGAAGGTATATTTTGCCGGCAGAAATCATAGCAAGGACAGCTCTGTAGCCCAGCCAGTTGTGCAATCTGGTTACAGAAGTTATTTCTTAGAAGTTCAGCCTAGAGTATATTGTATATTTCTTCAGCCCTTTCAATTATTTTGGGTATTTACTAGATTTTGATAAAACCCTTCTTTTTTTTTTTTTTTTTTTTGGGACAGGGTCTCAATATGTTGCCGAGGCTGGAGTGCAGGCTATTGACAAGTATGATCAAGGCATATTACAGCCTTGAACTCCTGGGTTCAAGCAATCCTCCTGCCTCAGCCTCTCAAGCAGCTGGGACTATAAGCATGTGCTACCGTGCCTGGCTATGCCTTTTCTTTTTAAACAAGTTGAAGTAAATTAAAAAAAAAAAAAAGCTTCTACTACAATAAACGTGAATGAAGAAATGAGATGAACTCTCTTCAAAGAGTGCTAAAGCACATTCAAAAAACAAAACTTGGCAGGACACAGTGGCTCATGCCTACAATCACAGCGCTTTGGGAGGCCAAGGTGGGAGGATCACTTGAGGCCAGGGGCTCAAGACCAGCTTGGGGAACACAGCCATACTCTGTCTTTACAACAACAACAACAAAATTTTTTTTTAATTAACCAGGTGTGGTGGCATGCATCTGTTAGTTCTAACTTCTTCGGAGGGGGAGGCAGGAGCTTCACTTGAGCTCAGGAGTTCAAGGCTACAGTGAGCTATAACCATGCCACTGTACTCCAGGCTGGGCAACAGAGCAAGACTTCATCTCTTAAAGAAGAAAAAAGAATAAAAGAAAGAAAATAAAATTTACCTACAGTATATAAATAACTCAGCCATTCACAAAAATCACCTAAAACAAAATGGCAAGTGAAAAACAAATCTAAAAATAAACATCCTTAGATGCAATGCTATTCAAATTACACTTCTGGTCAAAAGCCCAACATGAACAAAGAGATATTTTGCAATGACCTAAAAATGATGACTAATCCATACTTTTCCTATTCATTTGAAATGTCACCTTTATTACATACTACATTTTGCCTTAGATCTATTTCTGAACTCATCCTATTAATCTATTTATAGTAATTTTTAATAATTGGTAGTTTAAATATCCCTCAATTCTTTCTTTCTTTCTCTCTCTCTTTTTTTTTTTTTTTTTTTTTGAGATGGAATCTTGCTGTCACCCAGGCTGGAGTACAGTGGCTCAATCTCAGCTCACAGCAACCTTTGCCTCCTGGGTTCAAGTGATTCTCCTGTCTCAACCTCCCGAGTACCTGGGATTACAGGCATGCACCACCACGCCCAGCTAATATTTTTGTATTTATAGTAGAAATGGGGTTTCACCATATTGGCCAGGCGGGTCTCAAACTCCTGACCTCCAGTGATCCACCCACGTTGACCTCCCAAAGTCTTGGGATTACAAGCGTGAGCCTTGCCTTCTTTTTCTTTTTCTTTTCTCTCCACGCCTAGCCTTCTTTTTCTTTTCTCTCTCTTTTTTTTTTGAGACAGAGTCTTGCTCTGTTGCCCAGGCTAGAGTACAGTGGCTCCATCTCAGCTCACAGCAACCTCTGTCAACCAGGTTCAAGCAATTCTTATCCCTCAGCCTCCAGAGTAGCTGGGATTACAGTTGTGCACCACCACATCCACAATCCCAGCTACAGGAGGCTGAGGCTCGAGAATCACTTGAGCCTGGGAGGCAGAGGCCAGTGAGCCTCGATGATGCCACTGCACTCCAGCCTGGGTGACAGAGCAAGACTCTGCCTCCAAAAAACAAAGCAAACAAAAAAATGAAACTTAAAAAGCTGGGTGCAGTCGCTCATGCCTGCAGTTCCAGCTACTTGGGAAGCTGAGACAGGAGGACTGCTTGAGCCCAGGAGTTAGAAGTTGTCATGCAACTGTGATTGAACGTGGGGCTCAAACCTGTAATCTCAGCACTTTGAGAGGCCAAGGCAGGAGGCAATAGCTTGAGCCCAGCAGTTCAAGACCAGTCTGTGCAACATAGTAAGACCCTATCTCTACCCCCCACCAAAAAAAAGAAAGAAAATTCTCCCAGTTTTCCAAAGGAACTTTAGTAGCAACTTGCAAAATTAAAAAACCTTCTTAAGATTCTGATTGAAACTGCACTAAATTTATACATTAAGGAACTGATATTTTTATACTGTCTTCCTTAATTATAGTATTTGTTTTCTACTTTATATTTTAATCTTTAATGACATAAAACTAGGAGTGCATTAAAAGACAGCATCAGATAGTACATTAACTCTCACTTACGTATTCTTTTTTTTTTTTCTAAGACAGAGTCTTACTCTGTCATCCAGAATGCAGTGCAGTGGTGTGACCCTGGCTCACCGCAACCTCTGCCTACTGAGCTCAAGCAATCCTCTTATCTCAGCCTCCTGAGGAGCTGGGTTTGCAGGGGCTACAGGTGCACGCCACCACACCCAGCTAATTTTTGTATTTTTTATATAGATAGGGGTCTACTATGTTGCCCAGGCTGGTCTTGAACTCCTAGGCTCAAGCAATCTGCCCACCTCAGCCTCTGAAAGTGCTGGGATTAGAGCTGTGAGCCACCATACCCAACCTAAGGAAAGTTTTCTTAAGCAAGAAAATACACGTCATAAAGGCAAAACCAGTAAATTTTTGTAACATAAAAATATAAAATTCTTAATAAACTAAAGCTACTGTAACTAATTACAGAATGTACATGTTCTTTGTGAAAATTTAAACCTTAGGACACTTAAGTACAAACTTATGTACGTACCAATTACTATCCACTGACTCTTAACTCTCAAGAGGTAGGTACTGTCATCTCTATTTTACAGGTAAGGATACCTTGGTGCAAATAGGTTTACTCAAGGGCACAAAGGTAGTAAATGGAGAAGCTGGAATTCGAACCTAGGCAGTACAACTCTAGAGCACATACTCCCAATCACTTAAGAGTTCTTACAGAATTCAAATTCCAAAGTAGTACGGAGATGTAAAGTCTTCGGGGAAGCAATTTGAAAACATTTATTAGCAACCATCAAAAGGCATACATTATTTAAGCAAATAATTCAGTTTTGAGAATTTTTTTTTCTGTAGAAATAGTCCAAATTAAAAAAAGGCTACATTGCTTTCACTTTAGCCCTTATTTAAAGGGCTTATTTAAGCAGTAAAACTATTTAGTATTAAATAATACACACCTCCCCCATATCCACAGATCGAATGGAATCTCAATTAGCTGGACAAAAACTAATAGCTTCTCCTCAAAGCTCTTAACTGATAAGTTAGGAAGTCTATTATGGTAGAAAATGCCAAGTGCAAGACTTTGGAGCACCCTAACAATGAGACTCTACTCCAAAATAATAAAAGCACTGTCACATCCCTCAAAGAATCACAAAGATTCCTGCCATTGGTAAAACATGAAAGAAGAAGGGGTGGTAAATCCTATATATTCCTATTATATAGCTTGACCACTGCAAAAATCTGATAGCTCTTGGAAAATGACAGTAAATTATCATAATCAAATGGTGACTCCAAATGCTGCTGTTTCTGATTTATTCTTTTCATTGAAAAAACCAGACTCTGTTATCTGGTACATATCCAGCAGCAGGACTCTGATGAAGCTGCCACCTAGATTCCTAAAAATATCCAGGTTTCTGATCTTTTTATGTCTTTAGCTTTATCTTTTCTTTTTTGCAAAAATAATTCTATTTTCTTTTTCTTGAAGCAATAGCGTCTAAATCACCAAATTCCAACCATTTAAAATATTTATAGTATTTAATTCCTGGACACAAAGGGATTCTCTTACATAACTACAATCCCATCAAAATCAGGAAGTTAACATTGATACCATAACACCTGCATACAGGTTTGTAGCCTAGCAGCAATAGGCTACACTATACAACCTAGGTGTGTAGCGGGCTATACCATCTAGGTTTGTGTCAGTATACTCTGATATTCGCTCACCAACACAAAATCACCTAAGACACATTTCTCAGAAAACATCCCTGTTGTTAAGCAACATATGACTGTATATAAAATTACAGAAAAGCAAAATAATCTACAAGACAGAAAGTGGCTCAGGCGTTACCTAGAAATGGAAATTGGAGAAGGTGAGTCAGATCACTTGAGGCCAGGAGTTCAAGACCAGCTTGGCCAACATAGTGAAACCCATCTCTACTAAAAATACAAAAATTAGCTGGGCATGATGTTGCATGCTTGTAATCCTAGCTACTTAGGAGGCTGAGGCAAGAGAATTACATGAACCCGGGAGGCAGAGGTTGCAGTGAGGCGAGATCAAGGCACTGCACTCCAGCCTGGGCAAAAGGGCAACAGAGCCAGACTCTGTCTCAAAAAAAAAAAAAAGAGAAAACGTGAAAGTGTTCTATGTAAACACAGTAAGATAATAAGGTGCTCAATCTTATGAGTAATCAGATAAATGAGAATTAAAATCACAATAAGATAAAATTTCATTACCATAAAATGCAGACCACTTCAAGTACTGGCAAGAAGGTGAAGGAATGATACTCTCCTACATTTCTTCAGGGGAGTAAACAGGTATAAACACTTTGGAAAGCAATTTGGCAATATCTAGTGAGGTCCAAGACATACATACCCCATGACCCAGCAACTGTTCTCCTAGTACACTAGAGCAGGGTCAGCAAACCTTTTCTATAAAAGACCAGAGAAATATTTTTGGCTTTGCAAAACATATGGTATCTGTCACAACTACTCAACTCTGCTGTTGAAGTGTGAAAGTAGTTACAGACATTGTATAAACAAATGATCTTGGCAGTGCTCCAATAAAAAAAAAAATTTATCTACAAAAACTGGTGTTACCCCAATGTGGCCTGTAGGCTTTAATTTGCCAAAGCCAGGTTCTCAGAGAATCCATCAGATATTTGAACGACAATAAAAGACATGTACAGAAATATTCCAAACATCAATGTTTTTAATTACAAATAGTTGTAAAACGAAATATCCTTCTAAGATACAATGGATGAGCACCATATTGGTATATTTATGCTATCCATAAGTGAAAATGAACAAACTAGAGCTACGTGTGTCAAAATGAAAGATTCACATACAATACTGAACCCAGAATACCGTAGTCCCCCCATATTCCAAGGGCATATGTTCCAAACCCCCCAGTGGATGCCTGAAACTTTGGATAGTACTAAACCCTATATATACTATGTTTTTCTCTATACATATGATAAAATGCAATTTAGAAATTAAGCTCAGTAAGAGGCTAACATTAATAAAATGAAATAAGTATAACAATATGCCAGTATTACTATTCTTGCTTTTTGGGTTCATTATTAAGTAAAATAAGGGTCACTCGAACACAAACTGCAATACCACAAGAGCTGATCTGATAAACAACACCCAAGATGGCTACTAAGTGACTAACAAGCTACTAAGTGACTAAAAAGCTACTAAGTGACTAACAGCTAGGTAGCATATAGAGCACAGATATGTTGACAAAGAAATGATCAATGTACAGGGCTGAGAGTGGGATGGCACAAGATTTCATCACGCTACTCCCAACAGCGCACAAGTTAAAACTTACGAATCGTTTCTTTCTAGAATTTTCTATTTAATATTTTGACGCTGAACAAGGGTTATAACAAATTGTAGAAAGTGAAACCACAGATAAGGGGTGGTAATACCATACAGATAGTAAGATGTTATATGTAAGTTATAAGAAACATGCAGGCTGGGCATGGTGGCTCACGCCTGTAATCCCAGCACTTTGAGGGGGCCAAAGTTGTAGGATCATGATGTCAGGAGTTGAAGACTAGCCTGGCCAACATGGAGAAACCCCATCTCTACTAAAAATACAAAACATCAGCAGAGCGTGGTGGTGCATGCCTGTAATCCCAACTACTTGGGAGGCTAAGGCAGGAGAATCACTTAAATCCAGGAAGCAGAGGTTGTGGTGAGCTGAGATTGCACCATTGCACTTCAGCCTGGGAGACAGAGCAAGACTCTGTCTTAAAAAACAAACAAACTAACATACAAAATGTACTGTATATTGGTTAAAGATATACAATAAAATTATAAAGAAAATAGTGAGGATGATAAACACTGAATACAGAAGCAGTTGTCTTCATGGGGAGTGAAAAATATGTAATATAACACAGACAGAGGGGGAGGGGGGGCTTTAACTATACCGGTGATTTAAAAAAAAATTTTTTTTTTTTAGTTGGAGTTTCACTCTTGTTGCCCAGGCTGGAATGCAATGGTATGATCTCTGCTCACCACAACCTCCGCCTCCTAGGTTCAAGCAATTCTCCTGCCTAAGCCTCCCCCGTAGCTGGGATTACAGGTGCCTGACACCATGTCTGGCTAATTTTTGTATTTTTAGTAGAGATGGGCGGCTCTCGTGGAGGCAGCTAGCGTGAGGCTGGGGAGCGCTGAGCAGCATGTCGTGCCCTACACTGCCCAGACTAGCGAACAATACAGTCAGGATGGCTAAAGGTGACCCCGAGAAACCAAAGGGCAAGATGTCTGCTTATGCTTTCTTTGTGCAGACGTGCAGAGAAGAACATAAGAAGAAAAACCCAGAGGTCCCTGTCAATTTTGCAGAATTTTCCAAGAAATGCTCTGAGAGGTGGAAGACAATGTCCGGGAAAGAGAAATCTAAATTTGATGAAATGGCAAAGGCAGATAAAGTGCGCTATGATAGGGAAATGAAGGATTATGGACCAGCTAAGGGAGGCAAGAAGGAGGATCCTAATGCCCTCAAAAGGCCACCGTCTGGCTTCTTCCTGTTCTGCTCAGAATTCCGCCCCAAGATCAAATCCACAAACCTTGGCATCTCTATTGGAGACATGGCAAAAAAGCTGGGTGAGATGTGGAATAACCTAAATGACAGTGAAAAGCAGCCTTACATCACTAAGGCAGCAAAGCTGAAGGAGAAGTATGAGAAGGATGTTGCTGACTATAAGTCGAAAGGAAAGTTTGATGGTGCAAAGGATCCCGCTAAAGTTGCCTGGAAAAAAGTGGAAGAGGAAGATGAAGAAGATGAGGAGGAAGAGTAGGAAGAGGAGGAGGATGAATAAAAAAACTGTTTATCTGTCTCCTTGTGAATGCTTAGAGTAGAGGAGCGCCGTAATTGACACATCTCTTACTTGAGAAGTGTCTGTTGCCCTCATTAGGTTTAATTACAAAATTTGATCACGATCATATTGTAGTCTCTCAAAAGTGACTCAAAAGTCAGTGGTTTACATGAAGTGGCCATGGGTGTCTGGAGCACCCTGAAACTGTATCAAAGTTGTACATATTTCCAAACATTTTTAAAATGAAAAGGCACTCTCATGTTCTCCTCACTCTGTGCATTTTGCTGTTGGTGTGACAAGGCATTTAAAGATGTTTCTGGCTTTTTTATTTGTAAGGTGGTGTTAACTATATGGTTATTGGCTAGAAATCCTGAGTTAGCAACTGTATATATCTATAGTTTGTAAAAATAACAAAACAACCAAGACAAACTCTTGGTGCTCCTTGCCTGGCATTGAGGCTGCGGGAAGGATGCCTTTTGGAGGGGCTTGTAGCTCAGGGCGTGCACTGTGAGGCTGGACCTGTTGACTCTGCAGTGGGCATCCATTTAGCTTCAGGTTGTCTTGTTTCTGTATATAGTGACATAGCATTCTGCTACCATCTTAGCTGTGGACAAAGGGGGTCAGCTGGCATGAGATATTTTTGCTTTTTGTTTTTTAAGTGCGGTAGTTTTTAAACTGTTTGTTTTTAAACAAACTGTAGAACTTTTCATTAACAGCAAAGTGAAGAGCCACTGCATCAATGAAAGTTCAAGAACCTTCTGTACTTAAAACATTTGCAACGTTCTGTTATTTTTTTTGTGTGTTTAGAATGCTGAAATGTTTTTGAAGTTAAATAAACAGTATTACATTAAAAAAAAAAAAAAAAAAAAGAGATAGGGTTTCATCAAGTTGGCCAGGCTGGTCTCCAACTCCTGACCTCAGGTGATCCGCCCACCTCAGCCTCCCAAAGTGCTGGGATTACAGGCATAAGCCACATTGCCCAGCATGTTTATTTTATTTATTTATTTTATATATATTTTTTAGATGGGGTTTCACCATGATGGCCAGGCTGGTCTTGAACTCCTGACCTCAGGTGATCCACTCACCTCGGCTTCCCAAAGTGCTATGACTACAGGCGTGAGCCACCGCGCCCGGCCTTGCATGTTTATTGTTTAAGCTGAGTTATGGATGGATGTTTATTATATCACTTTACACCTTTTTGAGTATTTCATAACATAAAGATTCAAAGAAATCTAGATTTACTTGCATAATACAGAAACTAATTAGAATTTAAATTGCTTCTCTTTTCTCTATCAATTCTAGAGACTACCTAACGCAGATCAAAAGTAATGACTGATAATGAAAATGGAAAAAATAAATTTGAACTTGATAAGTAATATGACAAACAGCTCTTTCAGAATGTATAATTTATGAGAAGGTGAAAATCCTTGATAGTGAAAAAATGGGAACGACCAACCTAAAACAAGATACACATTTAAAATTGTATGGTTTAAGAGGTTTCTTCAAATTCAGTTCTTTCTCTCTCCCCACTTCGGTTTCCTTCCATTTTAAATTAAAGTAATGCCAAATCAAGAACCAACAATTTAGGTTAAGATCAACTTCTTAATGATTTCCTTGGTCATATTCTTTTAAAATGAATGCTCTAAGTCTTCAGTCCAATTAACAAATGAAGCTTTTGTATTTCATCTTCCTTTACAAATACTAATTTGTATTTAGTGGCTAATTCCCTGTAATCACACCAGAGATCATCACCCTTCACTTATTTCAACAGAATGTTATTGATAAAACTATGATACACAGGCAAAAGCCGCATTCAGTTCACCATCTTCTTTAAACTATCAAAAGAAGGGGCAATTAAAACATTATTTCCAATAAGTAAACCTAAAAAAGGCCTATACAAACTTTAAAACTTATTTCTTACAAGGCAAGCATAATAAAAGGGCAGTAAACTCATATATGTGAATATACATAAATTAGGTACAAACTAAAACTATGATCATGAATAAAGATAAAAGAAAAATAGTAACTTTTAAAAAATGAATATATTCAGGCCTGCGTGCAGTGGCTTATGTCTGTAATAACAGTACTTTGAGAGGCCAAGGTGGGAGGACTTCTTGAACCCAGGGTGAGGAACCAGCCTGGACAACATGGCAAGACCCTGTCTATAACAAAAAAATTATTTAAAAAAATTAGCTGGACACGGTGGCACATGCCTGTAGTCTCAGCTACTTGGGAGGCTGAGGCAGGAGGATCCCTTGAGCCAAGGAAGTCAAGGCTGCAGTGAGCTTTGATCATGCCATTCATTATACTCCAGCCTGGGCAACAGAACAAGACTCTGTCTCAAAAAAAAAAAAAAAAAAAAAAAAAAAAGAATATATTCATATGCTTCCACTTCATACTGTATTTACCAAATCTCCCTACCTCAAGACAAAAACAACCCATTTTAAAAATTTTCCTTTGTAAATTTGGAAGGGGTACACAGTATTAGAAAGACAGAGAGATCAAGCTTAACACTAATCAAATAATTCAAGAAGGGCTCAGTAACATAGAAAAGATACAACTTTAAAATGTAAGATATTCCACATTCTTAGGATTTTTTTTTTTTTTTTGAGACGGAGTTTTGCTCTTGTTATCCAGGCTGCAGTGCAATGTTGAGATCTCGGCTCATGGCAACCTCGGCCTCCTGGGTTCAAGTGATTCTCCTGCCTCAGCCTCCTGAGTAGCTGGGATTACAGGCACGTGCCACCACGCCCAGCTAATTTTTTTTTTGTATTATTTGTAAAGACAGGGCTTCTCCATGTTGGTCAGGCTAGTCTCGAACTCCTGACCTCAGGTGATTCGCCTGCCTTGGCCTCCCAAAGTGCTGGGATTACAGGTGTGAGCCACTGTGCCCAGCCTGGATACCTTTTTTTTTTTTAATGAAAAAGTTAACAAGTGTTAGAATATGGGATAATTGGAACCTTCATACATTGCTGGTAGGAATGTAAAATGGTACAGCTGCTGTGTAAACAGTTTGGCAAGTCCTTAAAATGTTAAACATAGAATTACCATATGATCCAGCAATTCCACTTAGAGGTTTATACCCAAAAAATTGAAAACTGGGATGCAAACAAATGCTTGTACACCAATGTTCACAGCAGCACTAGTCGCAATAGCCAAAAAGTAGAAACAACCCAAATGTCCATCAACAGAAAACTAGATAAACAAAATAAGGCTTGCACATATCTATATAACAGGATATTATACAGCCCTAAAAAGGAAAAAAATTCTGACTCATAGTATAATGTGGATGAACTCTGAAGACATGCTTTTTTTTTTGGAGACACAGTCTCGCTTCTTTGCCCAGGCTGGAGTGCAATGGCGTGATCTCGGCTCACTGCAACCTCCGCCTCCCGGGTTCTAGTGAGTCTCCAACCTCAGCCTCCCCAGTACCTGGGACTACATATAGCCACACGATACCACATCTGGCTAATTTTTTTGTATTTTTAGTGGAGACAGGATCATGTTGGCCAGGCTGGTCTCAAACTCCTGACCTCAGGTGATGTGCCCGCCTCGGCCTCCCAAAGTGCTGGGATTACAGGTGTGAGCCACAGCACACAGCCTGGTATAAATTTTATGTTATGTATATTTTAGCACAATTTTTTAAAGGGAGAAATTTTAATGAAAAAAATGAAAGTCCATTTATTTATTTACACTCAACAGAAACTGAACTAAACTCAACTAGTTGTTGAGCAGCTACTTTGGGCAAGGTATTATGTGATCAATCCTAAAAGGATTAGTTATGAGTAAGGCAGTATCTCTGGCCCCAAAGACCTCAAGATTTAGGTGACAGGCAGATACTATAGCAGACTAGTATCTCCCAGAGGTCTGTGTAATCTTTATAGGACTTCGACAAGGCCAAAACTATTTTCATAATAATTCTAAGAGTTTATTTGTCCTTTTCACTGTGCTGACATTTGTACTGATGGTAGACTGCTGGTGCCTTGGCAAGAGTCAAGGCAGTGGCACCAGACTGAGCTATTAGTCACTGCATTCTTCACAGCTACCTAATTACAACCCAGAAAAGGCAAGCTAGTTTCACTTAAGAATATTCCTGGCCAGGCGTGGTGGCTCAGGCCTGTGGGAGGATGAGGCAGATGGATCACTTGAGATCCGGAGTTCGAGACCAGCCTGGCCAACATGGCTAAACCTTGTCCCTGTCTCTACTTAAAAAATACAAAAATTAGCTGGGTATGATGGCACACACCTGTAGTCCCAGCTACTCAGGAGGCTAAACCCGGGAAAGTGAGCCCAAATCATGCCACTGCACTCTCGCCTGGGCAACACAGTGAGAATCTGTCTCAAAAAATAAAAAAATATGCTTGATGACACAATAAAAACTAATTTTATTAAATCTCAACCCATGAATACACACTTTTTTTCTGTTGCCCAGGCTGAATGCAGAGGCTTCATCATGGCTCACTGTAACCCAACCTTCTAGGCTCAAGCAATTCTTCCATCTCAGCCTCCCGAGTGGCAGAGACTACAGGCACATGCTACCATGCCAAGCTAATTTTTTATTTTTTATAGCAACATTGTCTCACCATGTTCCCCAGGCTGCATGTGTTTTTAATATTCTGTATGACTAAAAGGAGAATATATATAATAGCCTTTTATTACATACTAGGGCTGATAAGAGGAAAAGCACCTGTGATTGTCTGAGTCATGTAATGAACTAGCCACATTTTTCATGGACCATCATTTTTCCTTGAGACTGATAAACTGTGTTATTATAAGACTTGGGCATTTGAACATGAACAAAGTAAGCTTTTCAATTCAAGAAAAATTGACAGTATTTGTTGTCAATAATACATTTCTAATTGCTGCTTGAAAATACATCTTGAAAAATGTGTACCTACAACAGAGAACTAGATAGCTTCTCAATATTTAAAGACTTTTCTGATGAGATGAGTGATATTAACAAACATGATTTTCTTTGATATTGTATAATGAAATGTGTTACTATTCAGAAAATGTTCTTAACTGAGTGAAGCATTATTTTTCCAAATGACTAATGCACTATGTCACAAAATCACATAGAGAAGATTCATTCAAAGTACAAACCAAACCAATGGATCTTTTTTTTTTTTTTTAATTGCATTTTAGGTTGTGGGGTCAAACCAATGGATCTTAATGTAAGAGTACAAAATTCATTACTAAGGTTTCAAATTCTAATTCAACTAACTTTAAGAAACTACTTTTCTTCTACCTTTCTCTGAGTAAAAAGAAAAGAAAAGAAAAAAGAAAGAAACTACTACTTTTGTGCAGAATATCCATAATTATCTGAAAAGACTAATATTTTTCCTTTTTCCTACGACATATGCATGTGGGGCTGCTTTTTCTTTAGACGCTTCAAATAGCATAGCAGACTGAGTGCAGAAGTGAGTATGAGAATTCAGCTGTCTTCTATTAAGCTAGATATTTAAAGACGTTTGCAAAAATGTAAAACAATGCCATTCCTTCCACCACTATTTCTTATTTGGGGAAAAAAAAGTGGTTTTTCTTTAGTTTATATATATATTGAAGAAATCTTTAAAATTTTTCTAAGTTTAGATTTCTCATACAGTAAATATTGGAAGATATAGCCCACATAAACAAAAAACTCTTTGGGGTCCTCAATAATTTAAGAGTATACAGGGTTCTGAGAGCAAAAAGTTTGACAACTACTACTACAATCCAATGAGCGCTACAAAATTAGTAAAAAGGATGCTGAATTCCAAAAGAAAGAAGTCTTCACAGAAGAAAACATACTGACTGGGAATCTACATGATGGATATATTTTTGTTTGAATTTTCCTTGTCGGGGGCGGGGTGAGAACCAGAAGCCAAGAAAATGGAAATGAACTACTTCCATGTTCCCTGAAAAAAGGTGAGTAATGTAATGGAAATTCACGTTAACAGATACAATTTACTAGAGAGGCTGAATTTGGACAGGAAAGGGGTTGGCCTGCAGATTACAAACTACAGTTTATTTTATAGAAAATGTGAAGCCATAGATTACAAACTACAGTTTATTTTATAGAAAATGTGAAGCCATTCAAGAATTTGTGACTAAATACAACTTTTTTTTGTCTTTCTCAACCCTGTGACTAAAAGAAAAATTTTAACCCTCATTTCCTTTATCAAGACTCCCAAAATAATTAGCTTACTTTTTCCCCCCAAGTTTTGAGGACAAAGTCTGAGCTCTAGCTGTGATACAAAACAAACTTCAACATTTTTCTGGAGTGTAAGATTCTATGCGTCCTAAGAGTGAAGGCTTAATTCGAAAAGTCTGTGTATGTAAAACAAAACCATACATATTTGCATTTAACAACATGGTCCCTGCTTTATTTTAAAAATGCTCCTGCAGGTCCAGCACTGTGGCTCACACCTGTAATTCCAGCACTTTCAGAGGCCAAGGCGGGAGGATCGCTTAAGCCCAGGATCGCTTGTTGCCCAGTCTGGGCAACAAAATGAGACCGCCCACATACATCCCTCGCCCCGGCCAGTCTCTTTAAAAAAAAAAAATTAAATGAACATGTAACGGAGTTTATGCCTTACAGTTTTTTTATTCTTAAAGTTCAAACATATGGCAAATTCATGTTGCTCCAAGTACACTGCAAAATAAGCAAGACTTTAAATAGCTCTTTGTGTCTAATCTTCCTCTCTTGTCCTGCTGTCGACTTCTCGTTGCCCTGCAGTCAATGATATGACATATTTCTACAATATACTACAGTGCTTTCAGCTCTATGGTGCCTACACAAAAACAAAATACATCCATGAAGAGGGGCCCCTGGGACTGAATGGGAAACGCCTCCAACAAGCCTAATGGCTAATCTTTGAGTCAATCAACCAATTCTTGGCAGAAAGCCAAGCAAATGGAAAACATTCTTTGAAACCGGCTAATCTACAACTCTATGACAATACCTTTCTAAAAATGTTCTGTATTTGCTAAATCTTCAACTCTTTTCTCTATGTCTCCATCCCTCTGCTGAAAATAAAGCAACTTTATTATGCTGCCATAAACCAGGTTTTTTCTCACCATTGGAGAGTATTGTCTTCTCTGCTCTAACAAAGATGCATGCCAGTTATTCACTGCAATAGATAAGCAATTATAAACCTGTAAGATGATTCTGTAACTGCTGGGTACAGAAATCCTGCCCGCTTTACAAACATTTAAAACTTAGATGAAACTACAACTACAGCGAAATTTATTTAGACATTTAAGGCCTTTATTCCCTCCTAGTATACAGTAATTCCTTGCCTTTTCCTATTTTGACGGGCATTTACAGTTTATAAGTATTTTTAAAGTAGGAACTGTTGAGAACTATCTGAAAGCAATCACCTAAGGCAATTTCCAAAAAGAAAGCTCTAGCAGAATTTAACGCACACCCTTAACACGGGGCCACTTTAAGAGGTAACAACACGTTCCGCGCCTTTATTTTTCATAAGCAGTACACGTTTATGATCCTAAAAACATCTCACCATCATTACAACGGAATTCCTTCCAAAACTTTAAATTGCCGGATGATTACACTCCAGCCCTTCTAAATTAGCTCACGCCTTACTCCACCAGCCAACCCCAGCTATCCCCGGTCAATCTGGAGAACTGACACCACCGGTAGGAGGCAACCGAGAGGGACAAGACTTCCAGGAGCAGAATTATGACAGATTCTAAGGAAACACTCCAATTTTTCCTTCGCCTGGCCCAGGTAGCAACATCAATTTATCTTTTGGACAAAATCTGGCGCCAGGTTTCAAACCCGTTTTTGCTGGTTGCCACCAAAGTGAAGCAGCGAAGGGAGAGGACTGCTTCCCATGGATCCTTGGAGGATGGAAATAAAGGGAGAAGAGGTTGCAGGGAGACAGCAATCCTATCTTCCCCAAGGCCACTTGGTTTGCCGGGACCTCCACCCAGCAAAGCGCTATTCGACCTTTTAGAGTCGTCACTTCCATCAATGTACACTCTGGATGCGCGCCGGGGGCCCACGCGGGGCTGCTGCCATAAAATCCCTGAACTGCCTGAAAAAGGGGTGGGCGCCAAACAAGCCAGGGAACTTACCCAGTTTCTTCCACATGGCGAGGTGACAAGCCAGAAAGCCTTTGCGAATGGCAGCGCAAACCTTCGCCGGCTCGGACGAGGTGAAACCCTTCTGCTTCTTGATGAAACCCCACAAGTGCTCCCGGGCAAACTGTGCCGCTTCCCGCCCGCCGTGCCCGTCGCACACGGCGAAAAAGGCTACGGAGGAACGGCGGCGGCAGCAGCGGCCAGGCGCCGGCGAGGCCCCGGCGTCCGGGAGAGGGTCGCGAGCCTCTCGGGCTGTTACCGCTGGGCCTTTCCCTGATACTTCGCTGCCTGGAGGAGCGGATGGCGACGGCCGCAGAGGCAATGGCTGAGACAGCGACCGCCGCGGCGAGGGCTTTTCTTCAGCTGTCGGTTCGGGTTCCACAACGATTTGAGTAACGTCCTCCATGTACTTCCTCCCGCCCTGGTCAGAGAAGACGCTCACTCCCAGCGAGTACAGCCCCGCCATGGCCGGCTGGCCGGGATCCCGCCGGTCCCACGCAGCCCGCCGAATCCGGCGGCGGGAGACACACTGGGCGCTCGCCAGGCAACTATTGTTTATATTCGACGACGCCGAGAGGTGGGAGGGGGCGGTCCCGGAGGCCGGGGGCGCGCGATGTCTGGACTTGTCCGCGAGAGCTGGGCCGGAGCGCCGGGGCGAGCGGAGCCAGGGTGCTGCGCCTGCGCACTGAGCTTCCCCCGCCCGCCCGCGCCCACCACACAAATGAGGCGTTCTCCCCCGCTGACGTCACTCGGCTCTCTGAGTCCGACCAATCCGGAGTCGAGCGGAGCGAGCCCGCCCTTCATACCCGCCTTCGCTCCCGCCCGCGACGGCCTCGCTCCCTCCTCCTTCAGCTGGCGTTGGGCCCGCGCACCTCCCAGTTCGCTTGCCCAACGCCGCGGGCTGTTGCGTCCTCAGGGTTGTCTGCAGTTGCTGAACCTTTCCAGAGCAGCTTGGTCTGTGTCGCCTTTTGGCTCAGTCCGGGGTTCTTAATGCGGCCTGCTGGCCTTGGCGTCCCGCTGCTTGCTTTGCGGGGAAGGTGGTGTGGGCTCGCGCCGCCAGCGAGTGGAGAATGAAGAGAGAAGAGTTCACCCTGCGCTGCTAAGCGAAATGGCGGGAAACCTCCCTTCCGAAGGGCGATTGTGAACTGGCCGGAACAAGTGCGGCACCCTTGAGCTGGATCCGGGTGGGACGTTTCTGACTGGGAATGGAGGAGGGAGGCCGTCCAATTCTGTTGTTTAAAAAACAGTTGGGAAATTTCCACCGTCACCTGTACAGTCTCGGTTCACATAGCTAGGTATGTCAGAGACGTAAGAGGGCCGGATTCTAATTCCTAGCAGATCTTTTCAGCTTTTCTTAAAGGCAGTACTCGTTCCGACCAGCTCTGGATACAGCATTTTGTTCTTGCGGTATCACTCCAAGTTATCGCTTGAAAATATCTGACAAAAACTGCCAAGAGCGCCAGTGCTCTAACGGTTTGGTGATCGTCCCCTCTCTTCAACGAGTCGGTCACAATCCCAGCGCCAAAACCTTTGCACGGATTTCCACGGAATTAAGTCGCAGAGCGGGGAATACACTAGTAGCATACGTTTTGTAGTTGAATCACTTTAAAGTTCACTTTTCCCGTTTTTGGCCACTTCATCAACCTTTGTACTTTCCTGTACAACCTTTGAGATTTTCAAATGGCCTGAAAACAGTATGGAAATGGGAATGGGGAGAAGGTACATACAATTGGCACAAGAAATACAAATAGAAAAAAACTCTTTATACCAATAAATATGTAAATAAGCGAAATCAGCTCAAGAAAATGTAGAAAATCTGAATAGATCAACTAAATAAAAATAAATATAATCGAAGATATTCATTGCCCCAAAAAGTACTAGACCAGATGGTTCCAGGGCATAGAAATGCTTGGGGGAAAAAAAAATCACAACTTGTTTGGAGAGATTATCATAACCCTGTTAATAAAACCGAAGCATTCTGAACACTAAAAGGAAACCTACAGACCCTATTTTATAAGGAGGAATACAAAAACCCTAAATGAGATATTAGCAGCAGCCTCCATACCACAAGACCTGCAACAAGAACGGTTTGTGTAGCTCTATATTATTCCTTTTGCGGTTCACCACCTTTGACCCAGGAGATTACCAAAAGATAATTCCATCATGCTTTATAATCCTCTCCATCTCAATCACAACCAATAGCATCTGTGCAACTCGTTTATTGCTCTGGTATCTCCATGCTGCTCTCTGCTTGAGCTACCCTGATTCCATATCCCACTCTTCAAACATCCTGACCATTTCACTTCACACTTTTGATTTCAACATCTGCCATCAGCCACTTCCTTTTTATTCTTAGCCTCTCCTGTAAATGTTCCCATCAACTTCCCTTTCCAACTGAAACCCGGTTTATCACTTGGCAAAACTACCTCCCTTGCAACTTTTCAACTACAGGAGGTCATTTTTCCTCTCACAGGTATTCTTAGCTTATGGCCCACTCCTCATATTACCTCCAAACCACTTCTCTTCCTTCTTCCTTCAGAAACCCAAGTTCTTTTAAAGTTCATGCAGACTGCCACTACTCTGAGATGCTGACACCTACTGATCCCTGGTATCTTCCCTGTCATTTTTGATAGCCCACTTGTCTCCCTTTCTTCCACTATTCATGTCACTTCTCGTCCACTTTATTTCTCAAGATACTGTCCTTATCTTCCATACTCTCTCCATTTCAAGAGCTTTACTGCTCCAACAATTACCCTCCTTGCTCCTGCCTCATCAATCTCTCCTTTCTCTCTCTTTTTAAATTTTAGAGACACGGACTTGCTATGATGCCCAGGCTGGAGTGCAGTGATTATTCACAGGTGCCCCAAACTGCTGACCTCAAGTGATTCTCCAACTTTATCCCCCAAAGTAGCTGGGATTAAGGCACATGCCACCACACCCAGACTAATTTCTCCTCTTCTGGGTCATTTCCATTTGTGTAAGCATGTTCTGCTTTCTTTCTTTCTTTCTTTCTTTCTTTTTTTTTTTTTTGAGACAGAGTCTCCCTCCATCCCCCAGGCTGGAGTGCAGTGGCATGATCTCAGTTAACTGCAACTTCCGCCTCCTAGGATCAAGAAATTCTCGTGCTGGGACTATAGGTGTGAACCACCATACCTGGCCACTATTACCTCTTACCTGAACCACTACACTAGCCTCCTCACAAATCTTTCTTTCACTCTTGGCCTTCTGTGATCCTTTTTCCTCCAGCTGCTATATCAGTCTTTCAAAAACCATAAATCAGATCAAGTTATTCTTTTACTCAATACATTCATGGCTTCCATCACATTTAAAATAATGTGGGCCAGGCATGGTGGCTTACACCTGTAATTCCAGCTCTTTGGGAGGCTGGCGGGCAGATTGCTTGAGGCCAAGAGTTGGAGACCAGCCTGGCTAACATGGCAAAACCCTGTCTCTACTAAAAATGCAAAAATTAGCCAGGCCTTGTGGCACACACCTGAAGTTCCAGCTACTTGGGGGAGGCTGAGGCAGGAGAATCACCGAAACCCAGAGGCAGAAGCTGCAATGAGCTGAGATCATGCCACTGCACTGAAGCCTGGGCAACAGAGACTTTGTCTCAAAAAAATAAAATGATATGCAAACTCCTTATGAAGGCCTGAATCATCTGTTTCGCCCCTAAATGTTTGTCTGACATTTTTTCATAACACTTTCCCCTTCCCCACTAACCTCTGGCCACACTGGCCTTTTTTCTTTTCCTTGAACAGAAAATACCAAACTATTAGGAGACTTAGTGATTTTTTTTCATTAGCAGTTCCCTCTTCTTGGAATGCTGTCCGCACTCCCAGCAGCTTTACAAAGCTCAATTCTTCTACTCAGATCTCAGTTGAAATATTAAGGGACTTTCCTAACCATCCAATCTAAAGTAGCCACCCAACATCTCTCTATCACATAATCTTACTTTAATTCTCTGCAGAGGATTTCACATTAGCTGATCTTTTTTGTTTATTTGTCCCAATTAGAATATAGGCTCCATGAGAACAAGAAACTTGTCTTATTCACTGCTGCATACTGTGAGTCCAGGACAAAGAATTGTTAAGTGAGTTGATTAATTAATTTACTTAGCAAGAAATGTGTAAAATTAATATGAGAAAAACCAGGAAACTTTGCTAAAGAAAAAAAAAAAGTCCTAAATAAATGTAAAAACATACCATGTCTCTAGATGAGAAGTCAACTCAATTGGTCTCAAATTAATCTACAAATTTATTATAACTTTAATCAAAATTCCAACTGGATTCTCTTTTTTTCTTGATAGGTTGATTCCAGCATTTATCTGGAAGAGAAAATGAATAAGTATAGCCAAGATGTTGAAAAAGGAGGTAATTAATTGTCCTACAGGTATTAGATTTTTTTTTTTTTTGAGACAGAGTCTTGTTCTGTCGCCCAGGCTGGAGTGCAGTGGCACAATTCAGTTCATTGCACCTCCGCCTCCTGGGTTCAAGCAGTTCTTGTGCCTTAGCTTCTGGAGCAGCTGGGATTACAGGCGACACCACTACACCAAGCTAGCTTTTGTATTTTTAGTAGCAACAGGGTTTCACCATGTTGGCCAGGCTGGTTTCAAACTCCTGGCCTCAAATGATTTGGCTGTCTCAGCCTCCCAAAGTGCTGGGATTACAGCCATGGAGTCATTGTGCCCAGCCAGATATCAGAATATTCTCTTTTTTTGAGATGGAGTTTTGCTTTTGTTGCCCAGGCTGGTGGGTAATGGCGTGATCTCGGCTTACTGCAACCTCCACCTCCCAGGTTCAAGTGATTCTCCTGCTTCAGCCTCCCGAGTAGCTGGGATTACAGGCACCTGCCACCATGCCCAGATAATTTTGTATTTTTAGTTGAGATGGGGTTTCTCCCTGTTGGTCAGGCTGGTCTCAAACTCCCAACCTCAGGTGATCCACCTGCCTCAGCCTCCCAAAGTGCTGGGATTATAGGCTTGAGCCACTGTGCCTGGCCGATATTAGAATACTCTATCTAAAGTTAGCACTGATAGAGAAACAACCAAATTGGTCAACAGAACAGAGAGTCCAGAAATGGATCAATGCATATATGAGGAAGAGTATATAATCAATGTGACATTTCAAATAATTGGAGAACTGATTATTCATCAACTGATGTTAGGACAACTGTCCATGCCTTTGTTGGGACAACTTCTATCATTGAGGGGAAAAACAGATCAAATTCTTAACTCATGCCACATTTAAAATAAAATGGCAGGTGGATTTTGAACAGCTAAAATTAAGGAAAAAGTTTTAAAAGTTTAAGAAGAAACAAAATCTTTTTTACCTACCAGATTGGCAAAAGAATCTTTTAAGTTTGATAACATGTAGGGCTGGGAAAGCTGTAGGAGAGGAGCACTCTCATAAACCATTAGTGGGATGTAATTTGATATTTCTATTTCAGTTCATATCAACTAAAATTTAAACTACGTATATTCTGGCTAGATGCAGTGGCTTCTGCCTGTAATCCTAGCACGTTTGGAGGCCAAGGTGGGAGGATCACTTGAGCCCAGGAGTTTGAGACCAGCCTGGACAACATGGCAAAACCCTATCTCTGCAAAAGATATCAAAGGAAAACAAAAAATTAGCGGAGTTTGGTGGCGAGTGCCATAGTCCCAGTTACTCAGGAGGCTGAGGCGGGAGGATCATCTGAGCCCAGGAGGGTGAGGATGCAGTGAGCCATGATCGCACCACTGCACTTCAGCCTGCATGACTGAGACCCTGCCTCAAAAACAAACAAACAAACAAAACCTGCATATATCATTTGACCTAGAAGTTCTACTGCTAGGAATTTACCTTACAGGGATCTTTGGAAAAGTTAGATATACAAGCACTTTCACAGCAACATTGTTTATAATAGTAAATGAATATATATTTTTTTAAATACTAAAAGAAAACATGGCATAAAAATATCCTAAAACATCTTTTGAAGTTTCCTTTGTGATATTTCCAGTGGTTTTATGCTTAAAATGTCCTCAGTGTCCTTTTAAGCCAGGCGTGGTGGCTCATGGCTGTAATTCCAGCACTTGGGAAGGCCGAAGTGGAAGGGTTGCTTGAGGCCAGGAGTTCCAGACCAGCCACGGCAACATAGCAAAACCAGGACTTTGTATCTTAAAAAAGAAAACAACAAAAAAACCCAAAAAATAAAATGTTCTTTTTTACTTCTGAGATTACTTAAATATGACTAAAATTTTATGGTTTCATTTAGTATTTTTCTGACTAAAATGTGTTTTTACATTCAAATTTATCTGGAATTATTTTGGCATAAAGTGAATTTGAGTTTCTTTCAAACAAGTATGTTTCCCAATGTGTTTTATAAAATGATCCATTTTTATCCATTGGTCACTGACACTCCCTGTAAGGCCGGTTGCCTTGCTGGGAGCTCAGACGCCGCCCTCCCCAACCTTTTTTCCCTTTTACAGGCCCCAAGCAAGCTCAGACATGCTCGGGCATGTTCTCTTCTCCCTTGCTCGCACAGCCTGGTCTTCCCTTAAAGAGCCCAGTATGCAAACAAGGTGCTGCAACCATAGCTTCTTAACAACCAATAGCAGCTAAGTCTTAACAACCAATAGCAGTCGAGTCTTAACAACCAATACCAGGCAAGTAATTCCAATCAACAACAAGCCAAGTCCTAGGTCAAGGCTTGTAACTTACCCAATAGCAGTCTTGCTCTCCCACAACCAATAGAGCTGTTTCAATCCCTATAAAACCCTGTCTAAGAGGAGTCCATGCGACTTCTCTGGCCTCTCCTGTCCAGACTGCAGAACCTCACCCGGGAGCCTGAATAAATTCCCTTGCATTGGATTATTTTGGTGCTGGCCTCAGTTTCTTCATTTTATCCTCGGAAACAAATCTTACAAGTGGTTCCGAAACCCGGGAGGAGTTGTAAGACCCCTCCTGGTTGGCCTACCTGCCACTATCCAGTCAGA
>PVKP010015010.1:0-51453 GCA_004027715.1 Plecturocebus donacophilus
AGAGGTTTTTAATACCCATTTTTAGACTGTATTCTAGCCTGGGCAATAAAACAAGAATCCCATTCTCTCTCCCTCTTTCTCTTCCTCTTTCTTTCTCTCTTTCATTCTTTTTTTTTCTTTCTTTTGCTGTTTCTTTCTCTCTCCTTTTCTCTCTTTTTCTAAAATCTCTTCCTCTTTCTTTCTCTCTTTCATTCTTTTTATTCAAAAAAAAAAAAAAAAAGAATTACTTTGCAGGAGTGCACAGTAGCACCACAGCACATTGCCTGGTGTTTGTGATGGCAGTGTCCTGAGATTGTCCCTGAAATGGAGTCTGTGGGGGCTTCTTGTTTCCTGCCAGTTTCATAAGCCTTTTTCTCCTATCTATGTTTAGCTCTGTGATCCATTCTTCATAGCCTTCTAATAAATTACCCTGGAGGCTTAAGATGGTCAGGGTGTATTTCTATTGTTTGTAACCAAGGGTGTGACAGATGCTGTACATGTAACTGGTATAATTATAAGTAGTTGTCACAGCATGGATTAGTAAGAGAAGGAGAGGGAGGTAGAGGCCAGATTTGGATGGCCTTGCCAGCCATAGTAAGTTTACACTTCATCTTGAAATTCATTTAACTGTTTTAAGCAAGCGAGTAACATATTGGAAGATTCTTGTGAGGGCTTTTTGAAGGATGAGTTTGAAGACAACGAAACTGGGTATAAATTAACCAGCTAGAAGGCTTTCCCAGTCAAGTAGGTGAGGTAAGATGAGACTTGAGGTGGTGCCAATGGGATGGAAAGAGGAGGCAGATTGAAGAGATAGTGAGGTTATAGAGGCAATAAGACTTGTTCATTTATTAGATGCGAGGAAAGGAGGACAAGGAAGGAGTCCAGGGTGATTTCCAGGTTTCTGGTTGAGGCAACCGGATGGGTAGTGAGGAACTGGGATAGGGAATCGAGGAGCAGGCTGGTGACAGGTTGTAGAATACATTGGTTATGTGTGTCCTCTTCTCCTCCCAGAAGGAATCCATCACTTTTTCCACTTTTATAGGCATTTCCACACTGTCTTACTGTCTGGATCTGACAGACCTGGGTTTGAGTCCTGGCTCTTCATTTATAAGCTGTGTGATATTGAACATATTATGTAATTTGAGCCTATTTCCTAAACTGTAAAATGGAAATACAACTTACCTCTTGTTTGTGTGTATGTGAATTGAATGCATAGTGTGTGGTATCCAGTGGGTACTCCATAGTGTTGGCTAGTTTTTTTTGGATGGAATCTTGAACTGTCGCCCTGGGCTGGAGTACAGTGGTGCAATCTCGGCTCATTGCAACCGCTGCCTCTGGGGTTCATGCGATTTTCCTGCTTCAGCCTCCTGAGTAGATGGCATTACAGTCTTACACCACCACACCCAGCTATTTTTTTTCTTTTTTTTTTTTGTATTTTTAGTTGAGACAGGGTTTCACAATGTTGACTAGACTGGTCTCAAACTCCTGACCCTGTGATCTGCCCACCTCGGCTTCCCAAACTGCTGGGATTACAGGCATGAGCCACCACGCCCGTCTAGTGGCTATTATTACTACTCAGAAAAGGGTCAGGGAGGAGGCCCAGGACAAATGGGTGAAGGCTTTAGGCAAGGCTTCTATGTCAAAAGAGGAAAAATACAACATGTGGCAGACCAGCTGAAAGCCAGAGGGAGGCCAGGGCTGAGCTACCACCACATGTTGCTGAGCAGATGAGTCACTGCAGGCAGCAAGGTCAGGCTACCCAGGCCACAGCAAACTGGGCTGGGCTCTGCATGATGACTTCATTGTATGCCTTTTTTGTCCTCCCCTCCTTCCAGAAGGAATCCATCACTTTTTCCACTTTTATAGGCGTTTCCACACTGTTTTACTGTCCGGAAAGAACAGACACGGTGGAAAGGAACAGAAGAGACAGAATTCCATCTAGTTTGATCACTGATTTGCTGGGTGACCTGGTGCATTTCATTTCGCCTCAGTGTCCTTATTTGTAATATGAGAATGTGCAGATTTGCCTCCTAAGTGTGATGTGAGAATTAGGTGAGGGTTGGCAGGCATTAAATAAAAAGGCATGTAATAGTGTTCTATTCTTTTTTTTTTTAAATTCTACTCTTAGCCAAGATCTCATTTATAATAGCGTTCTGTTCATTAGTTGTGTTATTTTGTCTCCTTCTTGCTCCTGGCCCCTCTCCCCCTAGTTCCTTGAGGACACTGATCGACTTGAATTCATTTTTGGGTCCCCAGCATAGAGCTTGGCCCGGCACAGTTTCATGAATGGATGAATGAAAGATTCAATGGGAGTCCGCAGCCGCTGCCGGCGCTCCGAGAGCCCCGCCCCCTTCTGGTCCTCGGACTGCGCGCCAGAGCCACGGGCGGGTACTTCGCGACCGTTCGCTGGCGCGTGCGCGGGAAGTAGCGCGCGGCCGGAGGTGGCGGGCGGGCTCGCGGTGCGCGCGCGCGCGAGGGGCGGGGCCGCCTGGAGGCGGGCTGGAGGCAAGCCGCTTAGCAGGCGGCTGGTGACCGGCCCAGCGTGTGCCGGGTGGGAGAAGGTGAGGCGGCGGCGATGTCGCTTCCGTGAGGAGCGCCGAGGAGGTCGCGGCGCCCGAGGCCCCAGGAGGCTCGAAGACACCGCAGGCTGGGGTCGGTGGCTTCGGGCGCCCGCCCGGCCATGGTGGCCGCGGGCGGTGGTTGGCGCGGCTGCCCTGCGGCCCGGGGCAGTGCGGAGCCGGGACAGTCGCGGCCCTGAAGCCCGTGGGGCCCAGCTGCAGATATGAAGCGGAGCCGCTGCCGCGACCGACCCCAGCCACCGCCGTCCGACCGCCGGGAGGATGGAGTTCAGCGGGCGGCGGAGCTGCCCCAGTCCTTACCCCCGCGCCGGCGAGCGCCGCCCGGGAGGCCGCGGCTGGAGGAGCGGACGGGGCCCACGGGGCCAGAGGGCAAGGAGCAGGTAGGGCGGGTTGGGATCCGGGAGGGGGAACCTGAATGGAAGCCGTGGGGGAGGGGATCTCCAGCTGGAGGACCCGGGCTGGAGCGCTGGAGGGGTGGGGTCTGAATAGTTCGCGGGGAGGAGTGGGAGGTCTGGGGAGGCCGAGAAATGGGGAGTGGAGAAATGGAAGTGGTGGCCTGGGGCTGAATTGGAAATGGGAGAGTAGAAGAATGAAAAATGGGTGCAAGGGGTAGTCAGGGGTTTTGGTTGGGGCGAAAGGACGCTGGAATGTGGGCTGTGTGAGCTGCAACAAGTAGGCTTACGAAAGAGGCATTTCGGAGTTATCCATAGGAGTAAATAGTGTAAGATGGGGAAAGTCAATTTGATGTAGTGTTATTCTGTTTCCTAGAGATTGTCTTTAAAATTATAAAAACGGATGACACTCCCAAGCATTCTCTGATTTGGCCATCATTATACTTTTGTACCAGTGTGTTCAGAATCATTGTTAAGGCTCCCTTTGCTAACCATCTATTTCACATTAAAGCACTTTTGAAGCACCTGCATGTGAGCAATCTTAAGCCCAAGTTTGTGAACAGAATTCGCAGATCTAGGGTTTGCCTTTTAGTTTACCACTGAAAACACATTATTGGGAAAACACAGCAGCATACAAATATTCATGGAGTTTCCGAATGAACAGGATGTGTTTATATAATTAGTCAAGAGTAGGTGTACTTATGAGTAGGGGATAAAGGTCAGTTTTATCAGGTGGGAGAAGCTGCCACTAGTAGCGATAGTAAGTTTAGTCAAAGGAGAGTAAGTGATCCTTGGTCTTGTTGGATTTACAGAAAAGTGTTCTGTGGTAGTGAACTCTAGTTCCTCCTCCGCTTTCTTTTTGTTCACCTCTATTCGGGATCCTAGTGACGTCATCCTTGAATGTTTTAAGACTTCTTATAGGTCTCTTACTTCTTTCCTCTCAGGTAAGTAGCATTTGCCTTAGACACTTTTTTTTTTTTTTTTTGAGATGGAGCCCGTCTCTGTCACCCAGGCTGCAGTGCAGTGGCATGATTTTGTCTCACTTCAACCTCCGCCTCCTAGGTTCAGGCGGTTCTCTTGCCTCTGCCTCTTCAGTAGCTGGGATTACAGGCGTGCGTCACCGCGCCTGGCTATCTTTTTTTTGTAATTTTAGTAGAGACGGGGTTTCACCATGTTGGCCAGGCTGGTCTCCGACTCCTGACCTCAGGTAATCCACCCACCTCGGCCTCCCAAAATGCTGGATTATAGGCATGAGGCACAGTACCTGGCCTTTTAAACACTTTTAAAATTAAATACCATGCTAGGTACCTAGCCCTTGGACTTTTCCCTTTTGTACTTCCACCTCTTATTCCTCACTGAGCCCTGAGGAGACTGCAGACTGCACCATTGACCATCTCTGCTCCTGCTTCTGGCTCCTGCGCATTGCCCTCTTGCTGTAATTTGCTCCCCCATGTGCCTAATATTTGTCTTTTACATTCTCTACAGTATCATCTAGTCAAAACTTGTAAAATGAACTTCAAATCCAGATCCTTTCCTGTCTCAATTTACCTGGTCCAGTTGACCTTACTGCATATTTCACGGAAGAGTTCAAGATTACTCGATTTTTTCTTCCTCTTTATTTTAGGATTTTTGTGTTTCCTCATCCTTAGCTTCCGTCTCATAGAAAGAAGTACTCATCCTCCTCTTCTAGGCTAATTTCTCTACTTATGTCTTTGATTTCATCCTCTTGTGTTTGCCTTAGACCCTTATTATTGTCTGTTTTATATCACAAATAAAAACAAAGCAATATTTGCCTGAATTGTGTAACCTACCCAAACTACTTTGTTATCTCTTTGCTTCCCCAGCAGCCTTCTTGAAAAATGAGTTTGTATTCAGTCTTTAAGGTCACCAAAACCTTTTTTTGTGTGGCATTACTTTTTTTATTGAGGTTTGACAAATCAAACGTTCATTCGGTCCATGAAATATTACAAAATGAGTACCCGTGTGATACCAACTCACATTGGGATGGAGAACATTCCCATTACCCTAGAATGCTCCCTGTGCTTTCTCCTAGCACTACGCTTTTACAGATATAACCACTCTCTCCACATCTGCCACTATAGATTTGTTTTGAAGTAATACTTCATATAAATGGAATCATAGTTTTTACTCTTTTGTGACCAAATTCTTTCATTCAGATCACATCTTGAGACTCATCCATGTTGTTGCTTGTAGAAACAGTTCTTTTTCATTGCTGTGTAATTTTCCATTATGTGAATGTACTGTAATGGTTACTAAAACTTATTTTTCTTTTTGAGACAGGGTCTCTGTAACCCAGCCTGGAGTGTATTAATGCAGTTATAGCTCACAGCAGTCTTGAACTCCCAGGCTCAAATGATCCTTCTGCCTCAGCCTCCCAAGTAGCTGGGACCACAGGCAGCATGCCTGGCTAATTTTTTATTTTTATTTTTGAGATGGAGTCTTGCTCTGTCAGCCAGGCTGGAGTGCAGTAGCACATTCTCAGCTCACTACGACCTCTGCCTCCTGGGTTGAAGTGATTCTCCTGCCTCAGCCTCCCAAGTAGCTGGGATTATAGGCATGCACCACCATGCCTAGCTAATTTTTATATTTTTAGTGGAGATGGGATTTCACCAGGTTGGCCAGGCTAGTCACGCATTCCTGACCTCAGATGATTTGCCTGCCTTGGCCTCCCAAAGTGTCGGGATTACAGGTGTGAGCCACCACGCCTGGCCTAATTTTTTAATTTTTTGTAGAGATGGTATCTTACCATGTTGCCCAGGCTAGCCTAGAACTCCTGTGCTCAAGTGATTTTCCCATGTTGACCTCCCAAAGTTCTGGGATTACAGGCATGAGTGCCTAGCTTGTTTTTCAAATTAAAATATAGTACATGGCTACTTGTGAAAAGTTTTCATTGTGAAATAGTTACAGAGGAAAATATGTAAAAGTCCTGGGAACCTTTAAATTACTAAATCTGATAGTCTCCCTTCCTCATCTTTTCCGACCTCTGTGAACTACTTGTCACTGTTGATTGTGTGTTCCTTCTTGACATTTTTTTTCTCTTTTTTCATATTATTATATCCATTCTGTTACTGGTTCTCTGACTGCTCTCTTATGTGTCTTTGTCTGTTTTCTCTTCCTGTTCCCTAAATGTTCCTTGAGGACATGTCCTCTGTCCTTAGCTTGATCCTTTACTGTACTCTATTTAGCAGGCTCACCCTATTTGTAGATGCAGAGGACGCAGAACAAGGGTCGACAGCCCTCTTTATGGCATTGGGTCACAGAATATCCTCATAAAGTGAGCTGAGTCTCTTTAGGCATAACCTCTTTCCTTAGCTCTGCATTTCCATTTTTGTACGTTTCCACTGTAGACTCTCATCATTTGTGTTCTTAACATTTGTAATTTTTTTTTTCCCGAGACAGAGTCTCATTCTGTCACCCAGGCTGGAGTGCAGTGGTGTGATCTCGGCTCACTGCAACCTTTGCCTCCCAGGCTCAAGTGATTCTCCTGCTTTAGCCTCCCTAGTAGCTGAGATTACAGGCACCTGCCTAATTTTTGTATTTTTTTTTAGTGGAGTCAGGGTTTCACGATGTTCGCCAGGCAGATCTTGAACTCCTGACCTCAGGTGATCCGCCTGCATCAGGCTCCCAAAGTGCTGGGATTATAGGTGTGAGCCACTACCCCTGGCCTAATATTTGTGATTTTCATAATTTGATAGTGACCTTGAAAGTTCATAACTTGTAATAATCTATGATTTTTAAAAGGCAAACATTTTTATTGTGTGTGTTGAGGCTGGTTGAATTCTATTTATTTGGGTAGTAAAGGCCCAACTGATCAGCAAGCATCTACATATCACACATGACTTTGTTTTCCCTTTCTCATGACATGGAGCAGTGCTTGTTATACTTTATGTTATACTGGTATTTAGGAATAAGTTCTTGTCAGGATGTAGGACTTGGATCTCCAGAAGGTCAGTGGTTTACTGTATCATTAAAATAGAAAAGAATAGAGTTATTTCTCTGTTGAAATGTATTTCTGTATCTTTCCTTTTTATCAAACATGAGATTACATCCATGAACTTTTTTTTTTCTTTTTGAGTTGGAGTCTTGCTCTGTCATCCAGGCTGGAGTGCAACGGTGTGATCTTGGCTCACTGCAACCTCCAACTCCCAGGTTCAAGCTATTCTCCTGTCTCAGCCTCCTGAGTAGCTGGGATTACAGGCGCATGCCGCCATGCCCACCTAATTTTTTGTATTTTGGTAGAGACGGGGTTTCCCCATGTTGCCCAGGTTGGTCTTGAACTCCTGAGTTCAGGCAATCCACCCGCCTCGGCCTCCCAAAGTGCTAGGATTACAGGTGTGAGCCACCACCTCTGGCCTGCATCCATGATATTTTACTTATCTCTCTCCTTTGACTCTTAGCCAGCCTGGCATTAGGTTCTCCTGATGCTACCTTAATGAAATCTTTTAAACCATTATTCCCATTGTCACTGTATTTATAAGCTTTAGTCTTCATTCTTGCAGTATCTTAATAGTATTTTCTCAGTCTTCAGTCTTAACCTCTAACATATTTCATGTTTTATTAACAAAAGATTGGAATTCGTTGTCTCTCTGGCTAATGGTAAGTGCTGTATAAATATTTGTTAAATGTTAATTTCATTTCTCTATATTCATATACCTTCATTAGCTTCTTATTACCCATGGAATTAAGCCTGAAGACATTCAAGATCTACTTGATACTTAGCACTTTTTTTTTGAGACAGAGTTTGGCTCTTGTCGCCCAGGCTGGAGTGCAATGGGACAATCTCAGCTCACCACAACCTTCGCCTCCCAAGCCATTCTTCTGCATCAGCCTCCCAAGTAGCTAGGATTACAGGCATGCGCCACCATGCCCGGCTAATTTTGTATTTTAGTAGAGATGGGGTATCTCCATGTTGGTCAGGCTGGTCTCTAACTCCTAGCCTTAGGTGATCTGCCCGCCTCGGCCTCCCAAAGTACTGGGATTACAGGCATGAGCTAATGTGCCTGGCCCGCTACTTAGCACTTCTTGTTAGAAGAATCAAAGTTAGGTGCCCCTTCTCTTGGTTCCTTAGGACCCTCAGCTTTTCTCGATCATGGCATACATTACTGAAATTATCTTGTTTCTCTCATTAGTAAGTTCTTTGAGACTCGGACTGTCCCATTTACTACTGAATACCTAGGGCTTAGTATAGTATTTGAAACATATTTATTTATTAGAAACATAGATATTTGCTCAATGAATATCCTAATTGATTGCAAGTCAATCAAATGAATTCTTCTGAGGCTGTCTTGTTCATGGTATCTTCAGCCTCTAGTATTTTAACTGGAATGTAACAGGCATTAGGTAAGTATTTGTTTATTGTTAGGCACTTTGTTATACTTTAATTAGTTATTAGTTTGAAAAGCTCTTTATTCTCTGCCTCTGCCTATTAAAATTCTACTCAGGTTTCTAGGCCTAACTCAAATGCGACCGAAACTTCTGTGAGGCCAGGTGTTATGGCTCATGCTTGTAATCCCAGGACTTTAGGAGTTGAGCAGGTGATTGCTTGAGCTCAGGAGTTCAGACCAGCCTGAGCAACATGGTGAAACCTCCTCTCTACAAAAAATACAAAAATTAGTTGGGCTTGGTGGTGTGTGCCTGTGGTCCCAGCTACTTGGGAGGTTGAGGTGGGAGCCCAGGAAGTCAAGGCTGCAGCATGCCAAGGTCACACCACTGCACTCCAGTCTGGATGACAGGGTGAGACCATGTCTCAAAAAGAAAGCAAAACAAAACAAAAAAACAAAAAAAGAAACTTTTCTGTGAAGTTGTTTTTCCACATGGGATCCTTGGAGGATCCTTGACTGGGCTTTAGGAAATCTGTGAATGTCTTGAAATTCCAATTCTCAAAATTCTGTGGTTTAAAAAGTGAAAGCTTAGGTTCCAAGAGATTAAGTGCAAAAATGATTGGAAAACACATAGTAAGTATGTGCTTAGTAATTAGTCTTATCTCATTTTGTTTCTGCAACACATTGTTTGATCCATTCCTGGGCATAAAGTAGATGCTGAATAAGTATTTGCTGAATGAAAGGATGAGACACCAGGCCTGGCATGGTGGCTCACAGCTGTAATCCCGGCACTTTGGGAGGCCAAGGCAGGCGGATCATGAGGTCAAGAGACTGAGACCATCCTGGCTAACATGGTGAAACCCTGTCTCTACTAAAAATACAAAAAAGAATTACCACCAGGCGTGGCTCACGCCTGTAATCCTAGCACTTTGGGAGGCCGAGGTGGGTAGATCACCTGAAGTCAGGAGTTCAAGACCAGCCTGGCCATCATGGTGAAACCCCATCTTAAAAAAAAAAAAAAAAAAAAAAAGGAGGCCAAGGCGGGCGGATCACCTGAGGTCGGGAGTTCAAGACCAGCCTGAACAACATGGTAAAACCCTGTCTTAAAAAAATAATAATTAAAAAAAAAGAATTACCCAGGTGTGGTGGCACGCACTTGTAGTCCCAGCTACTCAGGAGGCTGAGGCAGGAGGCTGAGGCTGCAGTGAGTCAAGATCACGCCACTGCACTTCAGCCTGGCAACAGAGGGAGACTCCATCTCAAAAAAAAAAAAAAAGGATGAATCAGTGTTTTAGCAGTTTCATCCTTCTGTGTTCATTTGTATTATTTCATTTCTACTTTTAAGTTGCATGTTACTAAAGGTAAGAACTATGTCATCTACTTGGATAACTGTGGTATTTCTAGAAAAAAAAAAAAAACAAGAACTATGTCATCATTTTATCTAACAATGCAGAGCCAAAGGCTTTGCTCACAATAGGTGCTCAGTAATTATTGAATGAATGGAGAATAATTCAAATATTTTGAATTTTGATAATTTGAGTAATAATGGTTGTATAATAGGAGTAGACAAGTAAGGGAAATGGAATATTGTTGGGGATGGGAGAAGATGAGTTCAATTTTAGTTCCAAAATAACCTCAGTATGACAGAGGAATTAAAAAAAAAATTAATGGAAATCAGCCCCTCTTTGCTCTGCATTATAAGGTTAGTACACCGGGAAAAGCATAGGGCAGAAAGCACATAGAAGGGAAGCTACATACTGTGTATAAGGAACTATAATCAGTTTGATATTGCCAGACTCAGAGCTTTATGTTGAAGGCATAAATGCTAGGTTAGAGACTAAAGAACACTTGATTGTAGAGGGTCTTTAGTATGATATAAAAGGATAATAGGCTGGATAATAGGCTGAGCATGGTGGCTCACACCTGTAATCCCAGCACTTTAGGAGGCCGAGGTGAGCAGATCACCAGGTCAGAAGTTTGAGACCAGCCTGACCAATATGGTGAAACCACGTCTCTACTAAAAATACAAAAATTAGCCAGGTATGGTGGCACACGCCTTTAATTCCATCTACTCAGGTGGCTGAGGCAGGAGAATTGCTTGAACCTGGGTGGTGGAGGTTGCAGTGAGCCGAGATCGTGCCACTGCACTCCAGCTTGGGCAACAGAGTGAGACTCTGTCTCAAAAAAAAAAAAAAGAATGGTAAGTACAGGAGCAGTATATTTGTGTTTTAGTTGGATTACTCTGGCATCTGTGTGTAGGGTAGGATCCAGGACATGCTGTTTGAGACATGGGCATTGAAAAATATTCCGAGTTTTCAATGCAAAAGTTTTATCAGACCTCCTTTCCCTCTTATCTAGGATATAGGTAAGGGGTAGCTCCTGAAAAGCTGTTAACTTTGAAATATTTAGTTTCATTAAAAGTACTGGGAGCAGAGAGCCTACAGTGGCTGAAGCAGGTTGGCAAATGTTCCCTGATGAGGGTAGGACACATGTGCTTACAGTCTTCCCATCTTTGTTCAACTGGATGTCTCTTGGCCTAAAGATCAGTCTATAAGCGTTTTTTTTTTTTTTTTGGAGATGGAGTCTTGCACTGTTGCCCAGGGCTGGAGCGCAGTGGTGTGATCTCTGAGTAGGTGAGATTACAGGCGCCCACCACCATACCCGGCTAATTTTTGTATTTTTAGTAGAGACGAGGTTTCACTGTGTTGGCCAGGCTGGTCTTGAACGCTTGACCTCGTGATCTACCCACCTCGCCCTCCCAAAGTGATGGGATTATGGGTGTGAGCCACCATACCCAGCCTTATTATTATTATTATTATTTTTAACCCCTAGTCATTCACAGTTGGTACTATCAGAGAAAGCCAAATTTTGCATCAGTATGTCTCCTGTATGGCTGGTCTTAACTGCTGTTTCGTTCCTTTGTAAATTTGTCACCTAGCTTTGTACTTTCTAGGTGAAACTCCTACGGTACCTTTGTAATTATTTCTTTTCATGAGTAGGTGTTGTTTTTCATCATTAATACACATACTTGGGGTTCGAAAGGAGTTTGAAAACTGGAGTTGTTGGATCAAGGGCTATCCTTGGTAGAAGAAGAAAAAGTCCTCAAGGGAAATGGTGAGGCTAGGACTGAAGAGCAGAGGCTAGAGGCTATTGAAAATAAGGACTTGGCCGGGCGCTGTGGCTCACGCCTGTAATCTCAGCACTTTGGGAGGCCAAGGCAGGTGGATCACTTGAGGTCAGGAGTTTGAAACCAGCCTGTTCAACATGGCGAAACCCCGTCTGTACTTAAAATACGAAATTAGCTGGGCATGATGGTGCATGCCTGTAATTCCAGCTACTCGGGAGGCTAAGGCAGGAGAATTGCTTGAACCTGGGAGGCGGAGGTTGTAGTGAGCCAAGATTGTCACTGCACTCCAGCCTGGACAATAAGAGCAAAACTCCATCTCAAAAAAAAAAAAAAAAGACAATAAGGACTTACACAAAGTGTACTGTTAATGCGATGTAGTTTAATAGTTTTTTATTTTAATATTGTACCTCATTGCTAACTCCCAAATAATACTCTTTCCTTTTTCCTGTACTAGAGCCATGTATACAGTGGATGTGCAGTAAATAATTGGTGGGAAAATTGATATCAACCTGAGTCTCCTATTCCATGTTGATTAGGTACATTTTATCTTTACCAATTGTTCCACTGATAAAATCTTAGGGTTTTTTGAGACAGAGTCTTGTTGACACCAAGGCTGGAGTACACTGGCACGGTCTCAGCTCAATATAACCTCTGCCTCCTAGGTTCAAGTGATTCTCCTGCCTCAGCCTCCTAAGTAGCTGGGATTACAAGTGTGTGCCACCATGCCTGGCTAATTTTTGTATTTTTAGTAGAGACGGGGTTTCACTGTGTTAGCCAGTCCCGTCTTGAACTCCTGACCTCAGGTGATCCACCTGCCTCAGCCTCCCAAAGAGCTGGGATTACAGGCATGAGCCACCATACCCGGCCTGTTTGTTTTGTTGAGACAGGGTCCGGCTCTCTTGCCTATGCTGGAGTGCAAGCTGGAGTATAGTCATGCTGTCATAGCTTATTGCAGCCTCAGACTCCTGGGCTCAAGTGATCTTCCTACTTTAGCCTCCTGAGTAGCTAGGACTACAGGTGCATGACACCATGGTTTTTTAAGTTAGAGATAGTATCTCACTATGTTGCCCAGGCTGGTCTCAAATTCCTGGGCTCAAGCGATCCTCCCACCTCGACCTCCCAAAATGTTGAGATTACAGGCATGAGCCAACATGCCTGGCACTAAAAATCTTAGTTTTGAGCTTGCCACACTCTGACTGTCATATTATCTCCGATCTCTCCAGCTTTTAGTCTTTTTAGAATTTTTTTTTCAAAAATTGTACAAGCTCTTTTGAACCTCTAGTTTATGTATAGACTAGAATACATATATATGTATATGTATGTGTGTGTGTGTGTGTGTATATATATATGTATATTGTGTATATATATATATATGTGTATATTCTAGTTTATATCTGATCTCAAGTGATCTGCACTCCTTGGCCTCCCAAAGTGCTATATATATATATATAACATATATGTATGTGTATATTCTAGTTTATATCTGATCTCAAGTGATCTGCCCTCCTTGGCCTCCCAAAGTGCTGGGATTACAGGCATGAGCCACCGTGCCCAGCTTGTACTCATATTCTTTGCCCTCTTGATGCTCTGGATAATCTATTTCTAATTCTATACAAGGCCAACCCCTACATCTAATTAAGAGTTTTATTTTTTGGCTGGGCATGGTGGCTCACACCTGTAATCCTAGCAATTTGAGAGGCCAAGGTGCATGGATTGCTTGAGCCCAGGAGTTTGAGACAAGCCTGGGCAACATGGTGAAACCCCATCTCTACAAAAAATACAAAAATTAGTTGGGAATGGTGACGTGCACCTGTAATCTTGGCTACTTGGGAGGCTGAGGCAGGAGGATTGCCTGAGCCCAGGAAGCAGAAGTTGCAATGAGCCAAAATCACACCACTCCATTCTAGCTTGGGTGACAGAATGAGTCCCTGTCTCAAAAAAAAAGAAAAAAAGAACTAAAAAAAAGTTTTGTTTTTGCAGTTATCCCTCTATACCTCTTACGTCATGAGTTTTTTTCTGTTAGATTATTCCTGTCAATTTACAAACATACTATTCTATTTCCCATCTTAAGAAACCGTCATTAACCTTATAACCCTCTCATTCATTCGAGTCAACAAATTTTTTTTTTTTTTTGCTGGGGGCAGGTATTGGGATTATGGCAGTGAAAAAGTCAGACAGATCCCTGCCTTCATGAAGTTTCTATTTTAGTGGAGGTTGATAAAATAAATGAATAAAATATGTAATATGTTGAGGAATACTATGAAGAAAATAAAGCAGGAGGGGAGATACAGAGTGATGAGAGATTTTGGTTTTAAATATCTGGGTCAGGAAAGACATCTCTGAGAAGGGGATATTTGAGTAAAGGCCTAAATTTAGGGTATGACAAAGAGGCATTTAGATTATTTATGGGAAGAGTGTACTGGGTAGAGGGAATAGGAAGTAGTCTAGGCCAGAAGAGTACCTCCACCTCTGAAGTTTGCGTTTGAGGAACAGCAGAAGGCCAGTGTGGCTGGAGTGGGGTAAGAAGAATAGTAAATGAGCTCAGAAGGAAAGTTGGGTAGAGGAGAGCTGGATTGTGAAGAGTGATTGTGAAGCGTCTTACAGGCTGTTCTAAGTATTTTGGTGATTACAGTTGAATGAGATAGGAGGCTATTGGAGAGTTTTGAGCAGAGGATTCACATGCTTCAACATTTTAATCTGATCTCTTTGGCTGCTGTGTAGAGAACTGACTGAATGGGAACGTGGAAGCAGAGAGAACAGTTGGAAGGCTATTGCAGTCATTCAGGCGAAAAAGCAGTGGTATGAAATAATTATGTAAAAATAGGAGAGTGCTCCTCTTTATAACAGAATGCCTTAAAAGAGTTGTCTATGTCTTCTGCTTTTATTTCCTTTCCCTCTTTTCTTTTTTTGAGATGGAGTCTCGCTCTGCTTCCCAGACTGTAGTGCAGTGGGGCGATTCACTGTAATCTTCGCCTCCCAAGTTCAAATGATTCTCGTGCCTCAACCTCCTGAGTAGCTGGGATGACAGGCATGTGTGACCACGTCCAGCTGATTTTTGTATTTTTAGTAGAGTTGGGGTTTCACCATGTTGGCCAGGCTTGTCTCAAACTCCTGATCTCAAATGATCCACCTGTCTCGGCCTCCCAAAGTGGTAGGATTACAGGCGTGGGCCACATGCCTGGCCTTTCCCCGTATTCTTGAACCCACTCCAATCAGCCTTTTCTTCTCCTTCTACTGGTTGCCAGGGTCAGTGCCACGTTGCCAAACCCTGTGGTCAGTTCTCAGTCTTCATCTTGCTTGATCTATGTATTTGACATATTTGATTATTTCATTTTGGCTTCTGGGATAATGCTCTCTTGATTTTCTCACTGTCTTGCTGGAAGAGTTTCAGAGGTTCAGTATTTATTCTGCTTCTACAGCTGTTCTCCTGCTTTATGTGATTTCATCAGATTCTATTGCTTTACATTCTGTGTGCTGACGACGCTTACATTTATTTCTCTGAGCTTGACCTGAGGTCTATACTATCTTTTTTGTTTTTTGTTTTTTTGAGCTCTTGTTGCCCAGGCTGGAGGGCAATGGCGGGATCTCAACTCACCACAACCTTCGCCTCATGAGTTCAAGCGATTCTCCTGCCTCAGTCTCCTGAGTAGCTCAGATTACAGGCATGTGCCACCATGCCCGACTAATTTTGTATTTTTAGTAGAGACGGGGTTTCTCCATGTTGGTCAGGCTGGTCTTGAACTCCCAGTCTTAGGTGATCTGCCCTCCTTGGCCTCCCAAAATGCTGGGATTACATGAGTGAGCCACCGTGCCCAGCCAATCTATACTCTTATTATTTTTGAGACAAGGTCTCACTCTGTTGCCCAGGCTGAAGCACAGTGGCATGAACATGGCTTCCTGCAGCCTCAGCCTCCTGGGCTTAAGCGATCCTTCCACCTTAGCTCCCAAGTAGGTGGGACAACAGGTGCTGGCCACTGTGCCCAGGTAGTTTTTATATATTTTGTGGAGACAGGGTTTTGCCATGTTGCCCAGGCTGGTCTCGAACTCCTGGGCTCAGGTGATCTGCTTGCCTTAGCCTCCCAGAGTGCTGGGATTACAGGCATGAGTCACTGTGTCTGGCGCTACTCCTTTTTGAATAGTCTATGTAACATTTTCATTTGGATAACTCAGAGACCTCTTAACATGTCTAAAAATGAACTCTTTTTTTTGAGACAGAGCCTCACTCTATCTCCAGGCTGGAGTGCAGTGGTGCGATCCCGGCGCACTGCAACTTCCTTTTTCCGGTTTCAAGCAATTCTGCCTCAGCCTCCCGAGTAGCTGGGACTACAGGCACGCACCACCACGCCCTGCTAATTTTTTGTACTTTTAGTAGAGACAGGGTTTCACCATGTTGGCCAGGATGGTCTTGATCTCTTGACCTCGTGATCCGCCCGCCTCGGCCTCCCAAAGTGCTGGGATTACAGGCGTGAGCCACCGCGCCCGACCTAAAGATGAACTCCTGATTTTTACTTTCTAGTTTGCTTCTTCCCTAGTCTTCCTCATGTCAATAGATGGCACTACCATTCACTCATTTACCTGAACAAAACTTGAGGTTGTGTTTGATTTTTTTCTTGACCTCTCCTGTATTCCACATTTAGTCCCTCAGGTCTGTTTGCTGCTACAGTTGTCCCTCAGTATCTCTGGGGTATTGGGTCCAAGACCCCCCGCAAATATCAAAATCTGTGGATGCTCAAGTTCTTTATATAAAATAGCATAGTATTTGCATATAACCTATGTATATCGTCCCATATACTTTAAATCATCTCTAGATTATTTATAATACATAATACAATGTAAATGCTTTGTAAATGGCTGTTTTACTGTATTGTTTAGGTAATAGTGACAAGAAAAAAATGTCTATACATGTTTAGTATAGATGCAACCATTCATTTTCTTTTTATCTGAATACAGTCATGTTCTGCATAATTATGTTTTAGTCAATGATGGACCACATGTATGATGGAGGTCCCATAAGATGATGATGGTGTTGATTTTTTTTTTTTTGAGACTGTCTCACTCTGTCACCCAGGCTGGAGTGCAGTGGTGGGATCTCGGCTTTCTGCAACCTCTGCCTCCTGGGTTCAAACGATTCTTCTGCCTCAGCCTCCCAAGTAGCTGGGATTATAGGCACCTGACACCACACCTGGCTAATTTTTGTGTTTTTAGTAGAGATGGGGTTTCACCATGTTGGTCAGGCTGGTCTCAAACTCCTGACCTCAGGTGATCCACCCACCTCAGCCTTCAAAAGTGCTGGGATTACAGGCATGAGCCACTGCGCCTGGCCAGATTATTATTTTTTCATTAAAAAAAATTTTTTTTTTTTTTTCGTAGAGATGAAATCTTGCTGTGTTTCCCAGGCTGGTCTTGAACTCTTGGCCTCAAGGGATCCTTCTGCCTTGGCCTTCCAAAGTACTGGGATTACAGGCATGAACTTATGCCTAGCTTCCTATAAGATAATAACAGAGTTGAAAAATTCCTATTGCCTAGTGATGTCTAGCTTTTATAACATTGTAGTGCAACAGGTTACATGATCGTGGTAATGCTGGTGTAAACAAACCTACTGCACTGCCACTGGTATAAAGGTACAGAACATACAGTTAGTGCATGCGTAGCACATAATACTTGATAATAACCAGCTATGTTACTTGCTTATGTATTTACTGTACTTTCTGTTATTTTAGAGTGTACCCCTACTTATTAAAAAATGTTGGCTGGGTGTGGTGGCTCACGCCTGTAATCCAAGCACTTTGGAGGCCAAGGCGGGCGGATCACCTGAGGTCGGGAGTTCGAGACCAGCCTGACCAACATGGTGAAGCCCCGTCTTAAAAAAAAAAAAAAAAAAAACAAACAGAGAGAAGAAATGTTAACTGTAAAACAGCCTCAGACAAGTCCTTCAGGAGTTATTCCAGGGAAGCCATTGTTACCATAGGTGATGACATCTCATTTCATCTCCATTATTGCTCCATTATCGCTCCTGAATAACTTCCGGTGGGACAAGATGTGGAATTGGAAGACAGTGATATTGATGATCCCAACCCTGTGTAGGCCTAGGCTAGTGTGTATGTTTGTTATCTTATTTTCTAACAAAACAGTTTAAAAAGTTAAAAAAAAAAATTTTTTTTAATAGAAAAAAGATTACAGAATAAGGATAATGAAAGAAAATATTTTATATAACGTGTTTGTATTTTAAGCTAAGTGTTATTACAGAAGAGTCATAAAGTTAAAAAAGGCTGGGCATCGTGGCTTGTGCCTGTAATCTCAGCACTTTGGGAGGCTAAGGTGGGAGGATCACTTGAGCCCAGGAGTTGGAGACCAGCCTAGGCAACATAGGAAGACTGTCTCTACAAAAAATAAAAAAATTAGCTGGGTGTGGTGGCTTATGCCTGTAGTCCCTGCTATGTGGGGGGCTAAGGCAGGAGGATGGCTTGAGCCCAGGAGTTAGAGGCTGCAGTGAGCTATGATTGTGCTACTGTACTCCAGCCTGGGCAACAGAATGACACCCTTTGAAAAAAAAAATTTAAAAGTTTATAAAGTAAAAAATTATAGGCTGGGCGCGGTGGCTCACGCCTGTAATCCTAGCACTTTGGGAGGCTGAGGTGGGTGGATCACCTGAGGTCAGGAGTTCAAGACCAGCCTGACCATCATGGTGAAACTCCATCTTTATTTTCTAAAAAAAAAAAAAAAAAATTATAGTAAGCTCAGGTTAATTTATTATTAAAGAAAGAAAAATATTTTATTTTATATTTTATTTCATTTTTGAGATGGAGTCTCTTTCTGTTGCTCAGGCTGGAGTGCAGTGGTGCGGTCTTCGCTCACTGCAACCTCTGCCTTGCGAATTCAAGCAATTATCTTGCCTCAGTCTCCCGAATAGCTGGGATTATAGCTACCTGCCACTGCCTGGCTAATTTTTGTATTTTTAGTACAGATGGGGTTTTGCCATGTTGGTTAAGGTGGTCTTGAACTCCTGACTTCAGGTGATCCACCTGCCTTGGCCTCCCATAGTGCTGGGATTACAGATATGAGCCACTGTGCCCAGCCTAAAGAAAGAAAAATATTTTAAAATAAACTTACTGAAGCCTAAGTGTACAGCGTTTATACTAGGCCTTCACATTCAGTCACTACTCACTCACTGACTCACCCAGAACAACTTCCAGCCCTGCAAGCTTCATTGATGATAAGCGCCCTATTAGGGTATACCATTTTTTATCTGGGACTACAGATGTGTATCACCACACCTGGCTAATTTTTGTGTTTTTTGTAGAGATGGGGTTTGCACTGTATTGCCCAGGCTGGTCTTGAACTCCTGGGCTCAAGTGATCTGTCCACCTCAGTCTCCCAAAGTGCTGGGATTACGGGTGTGAGCCACTGCTCTCGGCCCATTTTTAAATCTTTTATAACATTTTTACTGTACCTTATCTACATTGAGATATGTTTAGATACACAAATACTTTTGTGTTACAGTTGCCTACAGTATTCAGTACAGTAGCGTGTTATATAGGTTTGTAGCCTAGCAGCAATAGGCTATACCATATAGTCTAGATGTGTAGTAGGGTATATCACATAAGTTTGTGTAGGTACACTGTGATGTTCATATAACAACAAAATTGCCAAGGGACACTCACTTCTCAGTATATGTCTCCATACTTAGGTGAGGCATGACTGTATTTTTGGTCTGAGGTTGGCTGAATCCATGAATGTGAGGCCCACTGTATTTGCATAAAACCTATATACATCCTTCTGTATACTTTAAATCAACTCTAGATTACTTAAAATACCTAATACAGTGTGAATACTATGTAAATAGTTGTTATACTGTATTCTCAATTTTTTTCATTTTATTTTTTTTTGAGACGGAGTCTTGCTCTGTCGCCAAGGGTGGAGTGCAGTGGTGCGATCTTGGCTTACTGCAACCTCTGCCTTCTGGGTTCAAGTGATTCTTCTGCCTCAGCCTCCCGAGTAGCTGGGACTACAGGCATGCATCGCCATTCCCAGCTTATTTTTGTATTTTAGTAGAGACGAGCTTTCACCATGTTGGCCTGGCTGGTCTCAAACTCGCCCGCCTCAGCCTCTCAAAGTGCTGGGATTACAGATGTAAGCCACCACACTTGGCCGGTTGTTATGCTGTATTCTTAAACTTGCATTATTTTATTATTATTTTTTCTTTTTTTAAAGATGTGGTTTCACTATGATGGCCAGGCCGATCTTGAACTCCTGACCTCAGGTGATCCACCCACCTTGGCCTCCCAAAGTGCTAGGATTACAAGTGTGAGCCACTGCGCCCGGCCTATTATTATTTTTTCAATTAGCATTTCGTTGAATCTGTAGAAGGAAAACCCATGCATATAGAGAGCTGACTGTACATTGATGTTGCATGTGACTTCTTTACCATCTCCACCACTACTCTAGTTCTAGCCTCCATTATTTTTCATTTGGATTACTGTAAAAGTCTCCTAATTGGTCTTCTTGATTCTATTCCTGCTTACCTCCTCCTCTCCCTTGTGACATTTGGCACACGAGTTATCCTATAAAAGCTTAAGTCAGAGTTTGTCATCCTCCCCCCCATTCAAAATCCTACAGTGGCTTTCCATCACAATTTAGATTCAAATTTAAAATGCATACTTTTTCCTACAGTATTGTACATGGTCTGGCCCTTGGACTTCTCTCACCTCATTTTCTTCATTCTTCGTCTTGTTCACTGAGCTGTAGCCACATTGGCTGCCTTGATGGTCCCTGAATATGTTAAACATGCTCCTGGCTGAGGACATTTAAAAAATCATGATTGAGGACTTTTACATTAGTTTATTTTACCTTAGATATTCTTTTTCCAGATGTATGTATATAGCAGGCTTTCGCATTTCTCTCTGATCTCTGTTCAGAAACCACCTCCTCAAAGAGGCCTTCCTTGACTAGCCTTTCTAAAGTAACTTTTTTGTTACTCCCTTTCTTTTTTTATTCTTGTTCTTTGTTCACCTGTTACTGTCACATACTGGTTGTTTATTGTCTTTCTTCACATTAGAATATATTCTTGAGGACAGGAATTTGGGTTTTTTTTTTCACTGCTACATCTCTAGTTTCCGGAATTGTTTCTTACACATAGAAAATACTAAACAAATATTTCTTAACTGAATACTTAGTGATTGAGATTGGGTCAAATTCCCTGAGTTCAGATTCCAGCTCTGTGACCTGAAACAAGCTACTTAAGTTCTCGAAGCCTAATTGTTCCATATGTATAGTGGAGATAATATTACCTGTTTCATAAGGTTATTGTGAGGGTTTAATTAATCTATGTAAAGCACTTATTATAAAAGCTGATGATAATAGGAAGCACTTAGTAATGGTTAATTATATTTTCAAGGTACATACACAGAATGTGTGAATATAGAGTTCATATTTTATAGTGTTTTCATCTGCTTTTAGGAAATAAATATAATAGAAAAACATATATTGGTTGGGCATGGTGGCTCATGCCTATAATCCCAGCACTTTGGGACGCTGAGGCGGGTGGATCACCTGAGGTCAGGAGTTTGAGACCAACCTGACAAACGTGGTGAAACCCTGTCTCTTCTAAAAATATAAAAATTAGCCAGGTGTGGTGGCGCGCGCCTGTAGGCTGAGGCAGGAAAATTGCTTGAACCCAGGAGGCAGAGGTTCCAGTGAGCTAAGATCGCACCATTGCACTCCAGCCTGGGTGACAAGAGCAAAACTCTGTCTAAAAAAAAAAAAAAAGAAAAAGAAAATGATATCTTGACCTTTGATTTGTTGGTGTTATTGAACTGTTCTCTTACTTTATTCAGCTTGAATGGAGGTTTTAATTTGTGCATTTTCCCTTTCGGGCAAACTTTTATGGATTTTTGTATTAAGTAAGTGGCTTAGAAAATAGAATAGTCTCCCTAGGTTTTAGAATGTAATTAAGAACAAATTCAGCCCAAGGGAACCATGTGTTAAAATTCTGTGATACTATCTTAGTTGTACTTTTAATGTAGGTTTCTTAAGGGTAAGCCTGAGTAATAGATGCACATATCCTTTAACCATTAATTTGTTGGAGATTAATAAGCCACATAGTTTCTCTGACATTATTTCAGCAAAGCACAAGTAATATAGTTTTGTCAGACTTTTTTTTTTTTTTTTAATAACGAGTCTCACGCTATCGCCCAGTCTGGAGTGCAGTGGTGCGATCTTGGCTCACTGCAACCTCATCCTCCTGGGTTCAAGTGATTATCCTGTATCAGCCTCTGATGTAGCTAGGACTATAGTCGCACGCCACCACACCCAACTAATTTTTAAATTTTTAGTAGAGACGGGGCTTTAAGTTTCTGTTTAGTCTCCTTTCATTTCAACCTTTTAGCATTTGTTGTAGAACAGGTGTAGTGGTGATGGACTCTCTGCTTTTTTTTTTTAATCTGAAAATGTCTTGATTTCTCTCTTTATTTTTGTTTTTTTTGGATTCAGAGTCTTGCTCTGTTGCCCAGGCTGGATGTAGTGGCACAATCTCGGCTCACTGCAGCATTGACTTCCCGGGCTAAAGCAATTCTCCTGACTCATCCTCCTGAGTAGCTGAGACTACAGTCACATGTCACCATGTCCAGCTAACTTCTGTATTTTTTGTAGAGATGGAGTTTTACCATTTTGCTCAGGCTGGTTTCGAACTCATGGGCTCAAGTGATCTGCCTGCCTTTGCCTCCCAAAGTGCTTGGATTACAGGCATGAGCCACTGCACCCAGCCTTGCTTTTTTTCCTTATTTCTGAAGGACAGTTATGTTCAAGATAGAATTCTATGTTACCCTATTCACTTCTGGACTCCACAGTTCTGATGAGATATGAGCTGTTCGTTGATTGAGGATCACCTATGTTTGACAAGTTACTTTTCTCTTGCTGCTTTCAATATTCTTTCTTTGCCATTGGCTTTGATGGTTTGGTTATCATATGTCTCCATATAAGCCTTTTCAAATTTAACCGGTTTAGAAGTCACGGAGCTTCTTGGATGTGTAGATTTGTATCTGTCATCACATTTGGGAAATTTTTGTATGTTATTTCTTCATATGTTCTTTTTTTATTTTTTGAGATAGAGTCTCGTTTTGCCACCCAGGCTGGAGTGTGGTGGCACGATCTTGGCTCACTGTACCTCCCTTCCTCTTGGGTTCAAGTGATTCTCGTACTTCAGCCTCATGAGTAGCTGGAACTACAGATGTGCACCACCACGCCTGCTGATTTTTGTATTTTTAGTAGAAACAGGTTTCACCATGTTGGCCAGGCTGGTCTCGAACTCCTGACCTCATGGTTTGCTCGCCTTGCCTCCCAAAGTGCTGGGATTACAGGCATGAGCCACTGTACCTGGCCTCTTTCCATGTTCTTACTGCCCCTTTCTCTTCTATAATTCCCATATTTATATATTGTTTCACTTTTTTTTTGCAACAGAATCTTGCTCATCGCCCAGGCTGGAGTGTAGTGGTGCAGTCTTGGCTAACTGCAACCTCTGCCTCCCAGTTTTATGCTATTCTTGTGCCTCAGCCTCCTGAGTAGCTGGGATTACAGGCATGTGCCACCGTGCCCGGCTAATTTTTATATTTTTAGTAGAGACAGGATTTTGCCATGTTAGCCAGGCTGTCTCTAACTCCTGATCTCAACTGATCCACCCACCTCAGCCTCCCAAAGTGTTGGGATTACAGGCATGAATCACCAAACCTGGCCTTATTGTTCACTTGAAGGTGTCCCACATGTTCCTTAGGCTCTGTTTACTTCTCCTCATTTTCTTTTCTTTCTGCTTCTTAGAATGTGTAATTTCAATAGTCCTCTCTTCAATATCGCTGATTATGTCTTTGCATGGTCAGATCTGCTGTTGAATCCAACTGAATTTTTTCATTTTAGTTTCAGAATCGTTTTTTCTTTTGTTTTTCTTTTTTTTTTTTAATTTCTACTGGGCACGGTGGCCCATCTTGGTAATCCCAGCACTTTGGAAGACTGAAGTGGGTGGATTGCTTGAGCTCAGGAGGTTGAGACCAGCTTGGGCAACATGGTGAAACCCCATCTCTAGATAAATAAATACAAATTAAAAAATATTTTTCTATTTTTTTAAAATTATTTTTATACTTTATTTTTTTGATTTCCTTTTGGTCTATGTCTATATTTTCATTTAGCTCTTTTGAACATATTTAAGAGAATTGATTTAAAGTTACTGCTAAGCCCAGTGTCTTCCTTAGGGACAATGTCTTTTTCTTTTTGAGACATGTCTCACTTTGTTGCCCAGGCTGGAGTGCAGTGGCTTGCTTGATCATGGCTCACTGCAACTTCCACCTCTTATGCTTAAGCACTCCTCCCACCCCAGCCTCCCAAGTAGCTGGGGTACCACCATGCCTGGCTATATATATATATATTTTTTTAAATAAAGACAAGGTCTTGCTATGTTACTCAGTGTCTTTCTATTTTGTTCCTTAAATGGTCCATACTTTCTTGTTTTTCTGTATACCTTGTGACTTTGTAGTTGTTGTTGAATAGTGGTCATTTGAATATTGGTAACTTAAATCAGCTTCTCCTCCTTCTGCAGTGTTGGCTATTTTTTTGATTGTTGAAGGCTGTAGTTGTCTGTATAGTGCATTTTCCTAACATTTTTTGTAGAAAATACAATTTTTGTAGAAATTATATTTTTTGCCATGTTTTGTCACTGAAGTGTGTTTGTTAGCGCGTGTGCATGTGTGTGTGTGTGTGTGCACATGCACACGCTGAGATGGAGTCTTGCGTTGTCACCCAGGCTGAAGTACAGTGGTGCGATCTCAGCTCACTGCAGCCTCTGTCTCCTAGGTTCGAGCGATTCTTCTGCCTTAGCCTTCTGAGTAGCTGGGGTTACAGGGACGTGTCACAATGCCTGGCTAATTTTTGTATTTCTAGTGGAGATGGGGTTTCGCCATGTTGGCCAGGCTGATCTTGAACTCCTGACCTCAAGTGATCTGGCCGCCTTGGCCTCCCAAAGTGCTGGGATTACAGGTGTGAGCTCCCGTGCCTGACCTTCAGCTTGTGTTTTGACAGAGATTTCTTCAATGGCTAGGAACCAGATAAACACACCTCTCCCAGTTTTGGCAGATTGGCTTTGTGCTGGCTCTTCCTTCAAAACTTAGCCAGATGTGCACTGATCAGCCTGAAAGCTTAAGGTCTTTTCAGAGCATGCATTTTGCCCAGGACATTCAGGTGGCTTTTTAAATTACCCAGTATATACAGATATTTTTGCTTACCCTAATTTTCCAAAAGAAAATTTTTTGGAATTTCCTCTCAGACCCTAAGTGGTCTATTTTATGTCTCGTTTGTAATCTTGCTTCTAGTGGCTGAGGGAGATTGCATCATTTTTCATTGTTTTTGAGCAATGCCTGCTATTTTCCATCTTGAATAGGTTCTGAGTTAGGTAAATTGATGGACGCACCTTGCCTGAGACCTTTAGGTGACCCTCAGGTAAGTTAGAACAGGCCAACATTTGTGAACAAGGTCTGCTCCGCCGCTTCAGAACCAGGGATCAGTATCTCACAGTTGGATCATGCCCTGCTGTCTTCAAGACTGCTGCCATGCCAAGGAGTGGGTGGGGTAAGGGCAAATAAAAATGCCATAAGGCTGTCTTACTTTTTTTTAAAGAGACAGGAGTCTTGCTCTTTTGTCCAGGCTGGAGTGCAGTGGCATAATCACAGCTCACCACAGCTTCGAACTCCTGGGCTCAAGTGATCCTCCCACCTCAGCCTCCTGAGTAGCTAGGACTGCAGTTGCATGCCACTATGCCTTGCCAATTAAAAAAAATGTTTTAGTTTTTGTAGATGGGGTTTTGCTATGTTGCCCAGGTTAGTCTCAAACTCCTGGTTTCAAGTGATCCTCCTATTTCACCTTCCCAAATCTAGGATTACAGGCATGAGCTACCATGCCTGGCTACTTTTCCTGAGTTTTTTTAGGTTGACTTTTTGATGCAGCATTCTCTTGGTTCTCTTGGTTGTTATAAACTATTTTCAGAGTTCTGACAGTTTCTGCTTGTTTTTCAGTGTTTCTGTGGAAGTGTGGGAGTTTGGAACTACATATTATACCAGTTTGCTGATGTTACCTTTCATTTGAATTTAATTTATGGTTCCTTTTTTTTTTGAGACAGGGTCTTGCTCTGTGAAGACCTTGCACTCTCAAGCTGGAGTGCAGTGATGTGATCATAACTCACTACAGCCTAGACTTCCTGGGTTCAAGTGACCTTCTTACCTTGGCCTCCTGAGGAACTGGGCTAATAGATATATGCCACCATGCTTGACTAATTTTTTAAAAAAGTTTTTTGTAGAGGTGGAGTCTTGCCATCTTTCCCAGGCTGATCTTGAACTCCTGGGCTTAAGTAATCCTGCTGCTTGAGCCTACCAAAATGTTGGGATTACAGGCGTGAGCTACTGCATATGGGCCCTATGGTGCCTTAATGATGAATGATGTTGAGGATGGTTTCATATATTTATTTGCTGTATTTGCCTCTTTGTTGAAGTACCTGTTCAGCCTTTTTTTTCATGTTTTTTCTTGGCTTGTTTGTTTTGTTACTGTTGAATTGCGAGAGATATTGATTGTTCCCTTTTTTGGTGGGGGTCTCACTATGTTGCCCAGGCTGGACTCAAACTCCTGGGCTCAAAAGATCCTCCCATCTCAGCCTCCTGAGTAGCTGGGGCTACAAGTGAACACTAGTGCACTTGGCGAGATCTTTATATTGTATGCTAGTCGTTTATGAGGTGTATTTTGCAGATACTTTCGCTCTTCTTTGGTTTCTTTTTATTTTTTAGCTGTATGTTTTGGAGGTAGAAGTTTTAAAATTTGATGTTCAATTTATAAATTTATTTCCTTTAAAATTGTGCTTTGTGCCCTATCTTAGATCTCTGCTTGACTCAGTTACTCAAGTTTTCTCTTGTATTTTACTATGGAATTTTTTTTTTTTTTTTGAGATGGAGTTTCGCTCTTGTTACCCAGGCTGGAGTGCAGTGATGCCATCTTGGCTTGCTGCAATCTCCGCCTCCCAGGTTCAAGTGATTCTGCTGCCTCAGCCTCCCGAGTAGTTGGGATTACAGGCATGCACCACCACGCCTGGCTAATTTTGTATTTTTAGTAAAGATGGGGTTTCTCCATGTTGATCAGGCTAGTCTTGAACTCCCAACCTCAGGTGATCCGCCTGCCTAAGCTTCCCAAAGTGCTGGGATTATAGACGTGAGCCACCGCGCCTGGCTTGGAAGTTTTATACTTTTAGGTTTATTTATTTATTAACATTTATCTCCATTCCATTTAGTATACTTTTAGGTTTTATTAGTGATCCATTTAGAGTTAATTTTTGTGTATGTTGTGCATATATGCCTGAGGTATGGGTTGAGGTTCATTTATTTTGTATATGGATAGAAAGTAGAGGCTTTCGATATTGAGAAAGAGAATAGACTTTGGCTGGGCTCTGTGGCTCATGCCCATAATCCCAGCACTTTGGGAGGCCGAAGAGGGTGGATCACGAGATCAGGAGTTCAAGACCAGCCTGGCCAAGATGGTGAAACCCCGTCTCTACTAAAAAATAATAAAAAAAAAATAGCCAGGTGTGGTGGTGGGTGCCTGTAATCCCAGCTACTCAGGAGGCTGAGGCAGAGAGAATTGCTTGAACCCGGGAGGTGGAGGTTGCAATGAGTTGAGATTGCACCACTGCACTCCAGCCTGGGCAACAGAGTGAGCCTCTGTCTCAAAAAAAAAAAAAAAAAAAAAAAAGAGAGAATAGACTTTGATAAGTGTGGCTGGATTTGACTCGTGGTAGGGTGGGTCAGGAAGAATCTGCCACAAGGTATAGAATTTCTATACCTACTGGATTGCTGGTATATGGGGGAAGACAAACCCCTAATGAGAGTTAACCTGTTTTTAGCCTGACAGACTAGTTTTTAGTGTGTACACTCCTGTTTTTGGCTGTGAATTTTTTGCCTACTTAGAATCCTATTCTTAATAGCATAGTGCAGAATAAGTGCAAAACTTGCATTTTGGATAAAGTTAGTCTGAGATTTGTTTTGGTATTGTGGAGGAGGGAGAGAGTTCTGAGTCAAGAGAGGGAGGGCTCATGAGGACTACTTAGGGCAATAGGAAAAATAGGCACAATTCTGTAAGCTGAATTAAAAGAGAAAGTAGTAAGCTCTTAAGAGTTGACAGGAACACTTAGAGATTGTGTAGTCTAGCAATTTTCAACCTATTCTTAAAGAAAAGATGAAATTTATATGGCATATATTAGATACTTTATTACTACAATAGATAAATACAGGTTATATGTAATTTCTGGCATGTTAGCTGTAATTCCACCTTTAAAAAAGCCTCACTTAAGAAAGAATATTATTATACCAATGAATTGACTTTGTTGTAGTGTTTACCAAGAACTTGCTGTTTTAGTGTATTTAGGTTGCTGTACTGGGTAGCTTATAAACAACAGAAATTTGTCTCACAGTTCTGGAGGCTGGGAAGTCTAAGATCAAGGTGCTAGCACATTAGCTGTCTGGTGAGGGACACTTTCTGGTTCGCAGATGGTGCCTTCCTGCTATATATCTTCACATGGTGGAAGAGGTTAGGGGTTTCTCCTGAGGCTCTTTTATAAGAGCTCCAATCCCATTCTTTAGAGCTTCGCTTCCATGACCCATTTATCTTCCAAAGTCCCTACCTTCTAATGCCATCACCTTGAGGATGAGGATTTCAACATTTCAATTTTGGGGATGGTGGATGTAGACATTTAGTTGATAGCACCTGCTTTCATTTAATTTAGAAAGTAAACCATTTGCAAACTTGAATACTTTATTATCAATTTCTTTCTTTTTTTCTTTTCTTTTTTTTTTTTTTTGAGATGAAGCCTCACTCTCTTGCCCAGGCTGGAGTGCAGTGGTGCGATCTTGGCTCACTGCAGCCTCTGTCTCCCAGGTTCAAACCATTCTCGTGCTTCAGCCTCCTGAGTAGCTGGGATTGCAAGTGTGTGCTACCACACCTGGCGTATTTTTTTTTGTATTTTTAGTGGAGATGGAGTTTCACCATGTTGGCCAGGCTGGTCTTGAACTCCTGATCTTAGGTGATCCACTGGCCTTGGCCTCTCAAAGTGCTGAGATTACAGGCATGAGCCAGTGCACCTGGCTGTTACCACTTTCAAATAATTTCTGACACAGTTCTCAACATTTATAAACATATCTGTGTTGGTGGCATCATATGGAAAGCTGTTGAACTAGTCTGATGGTTCTCAAACGTTAGCATGTTTCAGAATTCCCTAGAAGCCTTGTTAAAACGTTGATTGTCAGTCCCCACCCTTGGAATTTCTGATTTAGTAAATTGGAGGTGGGGCTTTAGAATTTGCATTTCTAATAAATTCACAGCTGCTGCTGCTGCTGCTGCTCCTGGTCCGGAGATCACACTTTGAGAATCACTGCCTAAAGCAGTTTCTCAGAACTTACTTTTCTTTTTGTTATTTTCCTTCAGTACCCTGTGAAGTAAGAAGTTTTACTATCCTATAATGTAGGAGATATCCCTTGTGTAGTTGAAGAGAGCTATTCATGTCTCCTTCGGTTTTCTTTCTTTGAGGCTAAATACAGTTCCTCTAATAGTTGTTAGAAAGTGACTGTAATTTGTAGTTATGCTAATATTTACTATGGCCGTAGCAGTGTTTTGTTTCTAAACTTGTGTCTCCTTCTGTATTCTATGACTGTTAAGCATACCACCCAAACCAGAAACCTGGAAGTCATCCTAGATTCCTTCCTGTCCTTAACTCTGTATTTTGCTTAAGAATTATTTGATTGCAGAAATGGTAGAGACCAGTTTGATCTAATTTAAGCAGAAAGGAAGAGCTTATTATAAGGGTACAGTGATATCTCATTGAAACAAAAAACCTGGAGTTTGGCTTAACCTCACAAGGGAGTAGAAATGGGAACTAGAAAACTGCAGGAATTAAGTTAGTGTGGAAGCTGGTAAGGAAGTTCTACTTCTCATGCCTCTTTTCTTTCTCTGTAGGACAATATGTGATGCTGTCTTATTTGTGTTATTCTCCCATCCTTATCTTTTAATGATTTCCTGAGTAAATTCAGTAATGCTCTGCTGTTTTAAAAAGTCCAGTCTAGGCCAGGCATGTGGCTGACACCTGTAATCCCAGCACTTTGCAGGGCTGAGGAGGGCGGATCACTTGAGGCTGGGAGTTTGAGACCAATCTGGCCAACACAGCAAAAACCCATCTCTACTAAAAATACAAAAAATTAGCTGGGCATGGTGGCACACATCTGTAATCCCAGCTACTTGGGAGGCTGAGGTACTAGAATCAATTGAACATAGGAGGCAGAGGTTGCAGTGAGCTGAGATCATACCACTGCACTCCAGCCTGGGTGACACAGTAAGACCCTGTTTCAAAACAGACAAACAAACAAATAAGGTCCAGTCTAGTTGAGCAAAAGAAGCAAGACACAGAAGAGCAGAAGAGTCCACACTGACTAATTTCATTCATCCATGTAAAGTTTTTTGCGCTTTATATGATTATGCTATTAGAGGTCTGGATAGTGGTTACCCTTAGGGGATCAAGGGTAGTGACAGAAACAGTGCAAGGAGGCTTTCTGGGGTACTGTGTATGTTCTTGCTTTCTTTTTTTTGAGACAGGGTCTCACTCTGTCGCCTGGGCTGGAGTGCAATGGTGTGGTCTCGGCTCACTGCAATCTCTGCCTCCTGGGTTCAAGCAATTCTTCTGCCTCAGCCTCCCGAGTAGCTGAGACTACAGGTGTGCGCCACCATGCCCAGCTAATTTTTGGCTTTTTAGTAGAGACAGGGTTTCACCTTGTTGGCCAGGATAGTCTCAATCTCTTGACCTTGTGATCTGCCCTCCTCGGCCTCCCAAAGTGCTGGGATTACAGATGTGAGCCACCGCTCCTGGCTGGGGTACCGTGTATTTTCAATGTTTTAATCTTGATGCTGCTTAGTGGGTATGTTCAATTTGTGAAAATTCTTTGAGTTCTATGCTTAGGTATGTGTACTTTTCTAAAATGAGTAATATACTTCAGTAAAAGTTAAAAATCCTAGCTTAAACATTTACATTTTATATTTAATTTATGTTTCCTTTCCTTTCCCAGGTTTCGACTGAAAGAGACTTGGAATAAGCAGGGGTGTGATCCTTCTTTATTTTCTTCTCTCCTGTTTTATAGTGTCTTTCTTTGGTGTCTTGTGACAAGGAATAGGGAGACTGAAAAGTATACGTGTTTCTCTTAATTGGTACTGATCTAATTCTTTTTTCATTGTTCTTTCTCTGGCTAAGACTGATTATTCATCCATACAGTGTAGCAGGCATCCAAATGCTGGTTCTCTCATGCAGCTGGTTGTAAGTTTTTTTTTGGGATGGAGTCTTTCCCTCTCTACATTGCCTTCATAGAGGATATCTACTTTAGCTTGACGTCTTCCAAGTTCTCTTATGCCTTCTTAGTTCTCTCCACCTAGAGCTTCTTTCTGGGCTTGTCACATTTGTGAGTGGCCAGCTCTCTTTAATAAGTTACCAGCATTGTCCAAACTCTGCTTCCTTCCCTGGTTTCTCCTTGATTCATAGGTACTGTTTCATCCTTGACATGCCAGATAGTGCAAACGTAGGCTGTTCCCTTGCTACCTTCTATTTTGCATTAAGTTCTATTTCCTGTTCCCTGTGTCTCACTGCTCACTCATGCTACAGTTAGGTGCCTGGACACATCAAATGTTTGATGATTCAGTGCTTCATTTTCCTTCTTTATTCTTTTATTCATTTACCACCATGTTTTGAAATTGTCTTTTTTTTCTTTTCAGGTATTTTTCTTCACCAACTTCACTCTTCTTTATATGTTTGGGTATTTGTAAATCATGATTTGGGTAGTCACAACCAACCAATATTAGTAATTTCCATTTTTTTTGAACTCACTAATCACAATATATAACTGTATAGAATTTGTTTTTTCTTTCTTTTTTTAATCTTAGAGAACTGGATATTTCCTCCTTTTTTCCCCTTGTGGCTTTTAGTATTGCCATGGTGCCAGTTACTTAAATCTTGTTTTTCAAATGGCAGGTGACATGGGGTCAGTTATTTTCGTATGTTTCTTGTCTCTGTACTGTCTAGATCAGTTTGATGTGTTACTTAATCTGCATTTTTTATAGCTTCTTTCATTAACATATAATAGGTATACCTCATTGCCCTTGTTTTTTTTCAAAAGTTTCTTATTTATTATAATACCCCTGATTAGGTGGGTGTTGGCTTAAAAATGTCTACATTTTTGATGATATTGTTGGACACTGCTTACTGAATGAGGAGAAAGAGGCATTGGAGTAGAATGGAATGGACTAGACTAAAAGGAAAAGGGAAAGTTCTGTCAATGTTTCATATTGCCTGTATTTTTTCATAGCACTTTATACTTTTTCTTTGAAAACCTGTATTTAGCTCCTCTTTTTTTTTTTTTTTTCTTTATCGGTTTCCAATTGTTAAGTGGGTTTTAATGTATTTAGCTCCTCTTATAGGCAAATAAAGAAAGCTCTAAGATTAATTTTATCATTAATTGAATGTTAGAGGTATTACTAGTTTTATATGACAGGTAAAGTCTACCATTCAATGATTTTCTTAAAAACTAAAATATGCTTTCCTTTATTGGATATAGGAAAGGTATGAATAAAAGGAGAAATGTAAATAAACTTAACTAAGAAGTGTACTCATTATGAATAATATATCCTCTCAAAGTGTCTGTCATCCTGTGACCCTTCTTATCTATTTTTCCTTTGGCATTTTATAATCAATATCCTCTGCCCTTTACGGCATACCCAGCTTTTACTAAAAAGTATGTTTCTGTCTAGCTATTGAGGGGGAAGTATAATATGCTGGCATTTTTAAACTGTAATGAGTGTTGTAGAAGTGTTTAATATAAAGTTCTTATACTTCAGAAGAGATATTAAAGACTTATGTCTTACTTTTTTCTCTTTGAAGGATGTGGTAACTGGACTTAGTCCCCTGCTCTTCAGGAAACTCAGTAATCCTGACATATTTTCATCCACTGGAAAAGTTAAACTTCAACGACAACTGAGTCAGGATGATTGTAAGTTATGGAGAGGAAGCCTGGCCAGCTCTCTGTCAGGTAAATATCTGGTTTTTTTTTTTTTTTTTTTAAAAGAAATGTGGGATCGTGTGGTCAATATTTAAGGGTGTATTAATTGACTTGGCATTTTGACAGTTTCTTTTCTGGTAGTAGTCTTGTGTAGAACACTTACGGTATGGCTGTCTTTCTCTCCTTACTTCTTCCTCATGGAATCTCTGATTGCTAACCTGGAGGACCTGAGAGATATTTCTTGGTTAATCACCACTACTGGTTACTCTCTCTCATTCTGATGTTTACTCTCTGCCCACTTCTGTAGACTTTACATTCTTTGCTTCTGTAGATTTTTTTTTTTTCTTCATTCTCAAAACCTAAAAACTCACAGTGGCCTCTCTACCTCCTTCAAAGAAAAGACACTTAAAAAATTAATTCAAGGGGAAAAAATTATACAAAGAAGGCACAGTACAAAAGGAAGCAATTACATTGTGGCATAATTCTGGTCAGTCAATAGAGTTTTAAAAAAAGAAAACCCATTTGATCTCAACTAAAGATATGAGATTAGTAGAGAAGAAAATGTGATCTCACCGTACTCTTCTACCCACAAATAAACAATTTTCAGTTTTCTTTTTCTTCTTGTTCCTTTCAGGGCTATTCCATTGGCCTTATTTACTTACTCTTATATTGAAATTTTTATTTTTGCTGGTCGTATATTTAGCCACATAGAGCCATTTCTTGTTTGGTTTTTGACAGCATTCTGCTATTCTTTTAAAGGGATGTGATTATCTTTTTTTTTTTTTTTTTTTTTGGAGACGGAGTCTCACTTTGTTGCCCAGGCTGCAGTTTAGTGACGTGATCTTGGCTCACTGCAACCCCTGCCTCCTGGGTTCAGGTGATTCTCCTGCCTCAGCCTCCCAAGTAGCTGGGATCACATGCAAGCGCCACCATGCCTGGCTAATTTTTGTGTTTTTAGTAGAGACAGGGTTTCACTATGTTGGTCAGGCTGGTCTTGAACTCCTGACCTCAAGTGATCTGCCCGCCTTGGCCTCCCAATGTGCTGTGATTACAGGCGTGACCCACCATGCCTGACTGGGATGTGATTATCTTCTGATTGTCATGAGCAAATTAGATTTTTGATTTTAACATGTGGCTGGGTGTGGTGGCTCACGCCTGTAATCCCAGCACTTTGGGAGACCGAGGCAGGCAGATCACCTGAGGTCTGGAGTTCAAGACATGACAAAAGCCTGTCTCTACTAAAAATACAAAGATTAGCCGGGCATGGCGATGTGTACTTGTGATTTCAGCTACTCAGGAGGCTGATGCACAAGAATTGCTTGAACCTGGGAGGTGGAGGCTGAGTGAGCATCATTATACTCCAGACTGGGCGACAGAGCAAAACTTTGTCTCCAAAATAAAACAAAACAAAAGGAAAAAGTTTTCTTACCTGGATCAACTCTTTCTTTTGAGCACCTAACAACCAGAATATTCAGTGCTTTGCTTTGAAATGCTAAATTCCTTTTATCCTGTGAAGTAATTGCATGGATACTGGCTACACTGTTGAAATGTGGTAGTGTTTGTTCTTTCTATGGAACTTTCCAGTTACCTGATTTTAGCCCTTATCTTATTTTATGCCTTTTGGGGTATTACTCATTTCTGAGTGCTCAGCCTAAGATTTTGCAGGATAGAGTGGTACCCCACTTTTTTTTTTTTTTTTGAGACAGTATCTCTTCTGTTGCCCAGGCTGGAGTACGGTGGTGCGATCTCAGCTCGATGAAACCTCCACCTTCTGGGCTCAAGTAATCCTCCTCCTACCTCAGCCTCCCAAGTAGGTGGGACTACAGGTGTGCACCACCAGGCCCAGCTAATTTTGTATCTTTAGTAGAGAGAGGGTTTCGCCATGTTGCCTAGGCTGGTCTTGAACTCCTGAGCTCAAGCAGACCTGCCTCAGCCTCCCAAAGTGCTGGGATTATAGGTCTGAGCACCAGGCCAGGCCAGATACTCCACTTAATTGCAATCTGCTTCGTGCTTAATCTGCTTCATGCTTACTATACCTTATGCCTTTCTTTGCCCAGTTCCATTGGTTATGATCCACCTATCTGCTTTAGATTTACCCCTAGTTTTTTTAGCCCCTCATTGTCAGTGTCTGTTCATTTCTGTCATTCTGGCCTTTGTTTGCTTACTTTTTTTTTAAAAGACAGAGTCTCGCTCTGTTGCCAGGATGGAGTGCAGTGGCACCATCTCAGCTCACTGCAACCTCTGTGTCCTGGGTTGAAGCAATTCTCCTGCCTCAGCCTCCTGAGTAGCTGGGACTACAGGCATGCACCACCACACCCAGCTAATTTTTGTATTTTTAGTAGAGGTGGGGTTTCACCCTGTTGGCCAGGTTGGTCTCTATCTCTTGACCTCGTGATCTGTCCACCTCAGCCTCCCAAAGTGCTGGGATTACAGGCATGAGCCACTGTGCCAGACCCTTCTTTTTTTTGAGACAGAGTTTCACTCTTGTTGCCCAGGCTGGAGTGCAATAGTGTGATCTTGACTCACTGCAACCTCCACCTCCTGGGTTCAAGCTTTTCTCCTGTCTCAGCCTCCCAAATAGTTGGGATTGTAGGCACGTACCACCATGCCTGGCTTGTTTTTTTTTTTTTTTGTAATTTTAGTAGAGACGGGGTTTCACCATGTTGGTCAGGTTGGTCTCGAACTCCTGACCTCAAGTGATCTACCTGCTTCAGCCTCCCAAAGTGCTGGGATTACAAGCATTAGCCACTGTGTCTGGCCAGCTTACTTCTTGAGTCTCTTTGTTTTATTTTATTTTTTATTTTTGAGTCTCATTTTTATGGTGTTTCCTGGAGGACAAAAGATAAAAGCATGTGCTTAGTCTGCCATCTTTAACTGGGAATGTTTTATGCAGCAGCCTATTGAATTATTTTAAGAATAGTAATTAGAATTTTTAAGAGGTTTTCTTTTTTTCTGTGTTATTTATTTACTAAAGGGCTTGTTATTCTGTTTGTTTATGTTGTTCCTTCTGTCTTTTTTCTTTTCCTCACCTTGGCAGTCCTCGGTATGTTTCATTACTTACTGATGTATACTCAAATAGGTTTCTTCTACAGTGTGTAAGCCTCTTTCCCCTCAGGCCTCTTTATTTTGAAGAGAGAGATGATAGTAATCTTTGTATGAATAGGATAAGTTAAGCTGACTTTCCTTTAGAGTTAATAATGAGAAGTAGGCAGGTCGTCTGGAGAAATGCACATTTGCAGAATGAAGGAAATGAGGCAGACAGGCAGGCTTTACTCTGGGCTTATGGAAATTTTGAGTAGAGAACCATCATCATAATCATTATTATTTTTGTGGAGGCCTTTATGGAAAGACTTTCCAGTAAAAGGTACGTTTGAGTGAGACTTGAAAACTTAACTAGATTTAAAAAACATATTGTAATTTTCTAGTAAAATATGCTAGTTATAAAAAATTCACTACAAAAACACGGATTATGTCAAATTGAAGTATTTCCTTTTTTAATTTTTTGAGACAGCTTCTCATTCTGTTTCCCTGGCTAAAGTACATGACATGATCATGACTCACTGACACGTTGATCACCTAAGCTCAAGTGATCCTCCCCCCTTCTCCTCAGCCTCCTGAGTAGCTGAGACCAAAGGCACACACCATCATGTCTGGCTAATTTTTTTTCTTGGAGATGGGGTCTAGCTGTGTTGCCCAGGCTGGTCTTGAACTCTTGGGCTCAAGTGATCTTCCTGCTTCAGCCTCCCAAAGTGCTGGGATTACAGGTGTTAGCCACAACACCTGTTCTGAAATCTTTCTTCCTTTCTTTTTTTTACTTAGTAGCATGAAAACGGAGAAATCTTTCTTAATTTTTACTTTCTTCTGTGTCTTAATTTTCTTCTGTGGTTAGCTTTGTTAAATTGTTCTCCAAATGAATTGTTATCATATTTTGTTAGCAGCAAAAACAACAGTATTCCCTAAGTCCTTTCTTCACATCTTTACTACATTGGGTATTTTTGTGACTAAGATTTTGCCAAGCACAGGAAGTTTTCAAGTGAGATGAGTGATTACGATAAAGCCAGGGGAAAGTACAGGGCATAATATTGAAGTGAGTGAGTGAATAAGTATGGAAAAGAGTGAAAGGAGATGAAGCCAGAAAGTTAATCTGGGTTTATGGAGGATCTTTTTCATATGCTAAAACGTTTGGCATAATTTCTTCAAATAATAAGGAGCTATCAGAGGCTTTTAAGGAAGGAAATGACATACATTTTTATTGGTTAGATCACTAGCAAAAGTGTGAAGAATGGTGTGAGGAAGGGGAGAAATGACACCTTCACCTCAGAAAGTCATTGCAGGCTGGGCATGGTGGCTCATGCCTGTAATAGACAGATCACCTGAGGTCAGGAGTTGGAGACCCACCTGGCTAACATGGCAAAACCCTGTCTCTACTAAAAATTTAAAAAATCAGCTGGGCGTGGTGGTGCACGCCTGTAGTCCCAGCTACTCAGGAAGCTGAGGCAGGAGAATCGCTTGAGCTTGGGAGGCAGAGGTTACAGTGAGCTGAGATCGAGCCACAGCACTCCAGCCTAGGCAACAATGAGTGAGACTCCATCTCAAAAAAGAAAAAAAAAGTCATTACAATTCTCCATACTCGGTCTTTTTAAGTGACTCTGTCTCAATAAGATTAAGGCAGACAGTAAACCTGAACTGAGCACATGGAGTCTGGTGAGAGCAGTATAGATTCATTGTTTGCCTGCTGGAAACTTGCACCACTAATGTTACGTTGAGTTGATGAGAAATTATGTAGGCTAGGAGGGATTGGAAAACTCCTAAACTGCTAGTTTAGGTGTCAGAGTGGAAGGCTGGCATGTGATGAATATTATCGAGAACATAAAATAGTTAATCCATTTCGGTGTTCCACTTGCCATTATCCTCACCACCAAGATAATTAGAATTTTTAGTGGATAGTTGGAAATTTTAATAGATTATAAAATGGATGTGGAACAATTTTACTTTGTATCAGTATGATTTTATCCACTTGATAGCACTGTATTTGTATTTTTTCATTCACTTATAAATAAATAGTTACAAGTATATTTTCCAAACCTTGTGTTTGAAGGTAAGCAGCTGCTCCCTTTGTCCAGCAGTGTACATAGCAGTGTGGGACAGGTGACTTGGCAGTCATCAGGAGAAACATCAAACCTGGTTCGAATGAGAAACCAGTCCCTTGGACAGTCTGCACCTTCTCTTACTGCTGGCCTGGTAAGTGTTCATAAAGGTGATGTTTTGCTCTATGAAAAATTCTTAATTGTCATTTGTCATCGCGACATCTGTTTTTTTTCCTTTTTAGGATTTGGAGAATTCAATTTCCCAAAGTGAAGTATGGAAAAGAATGAATTTTTAATTTTTTTTTTTAAGAGATAGGGTCTTGCTTTGTTGCCCAGGCTGACTTCAAACTCCTGGACTGTAGCATTCCTGTTGCCTCAGCCTCCCAAGTAGCAAGGACTACAGGTGCATGTCATGGGATCAGGCTAAGAATGAATTTTTTTTTCTGAGATAGAGTTTTGCTCTTCTCATCCAGGCTGGAGTGCAATGGCATGATCTTGGCTCACTGCAACCTCCGCCTCCTGGGTTCAAGCAATTCTCCTGCTTTAGCCTCCTGAATAGCTGGGATTATAGGTGTGTGCCACCATGCCTGGCTAATTTTTTTCTATTATTAGTAGAGATGGGGTTTCACCTTGTTGGCTAGGCTGGTCTTGAACTCCTGACCTCAGGTGATCTGCCCCCCTCGGCTTCTCAAAGTGCTGGGATTACAGGCGTGAGCCACTGCTCCCGACCTTAAGAATGAAATTTTAATTGAGTCTATTTTGATTACCCTCTCATGCTGTCACTGTCAGTGGTACTAATTGTATAATGACGGTCAAGAAAAAGATTCCATATGTTTGTAACTTTAATGAGTAAATTTTCCGAGGAAAGAACATTCTTTTTATAGAAATGATTCTAAATCTGGTAAAGTTGTGCTGCTTTGGTTTACAACTCTGTGGTATACCTATTTGGTATGTGAGGATAGGGAACATGTTTGGCACATCGTGGGTATTTAACTATATATATAAGAATAAGGGCCGGATGCAGTGGCTTATGCCTCTAATTCTTGTACTTTGGGAGTCTGAGGCAGGAGGATCACTTGAGCCCAGGAGTTTGAGACTAGCCTGGGCAACATAGTGAGACCTTGTCTGTACAAATAATAATAATAATATTAATAATAACAAATTAGCTGAACAAGTTGGCACACGCCTGTGATCCCAGCTACTCAGGAGGCTGAGGTGGGATAATTGCTCGAGTATAAGCAGTTGAAGCTATGGTGAGCTGTGATTGTGCCACTGCACTCCAGTGACAGAGTGAGACCTCGTCTGGGAAAAAAAAAAGGCTTTTGTTTGTCTAGGCTTTGTATGATAGGCAGGGCCTTACAAAATTTAAGCTGTGTAGATTGGGTAGTTTGTTTTGTTTTCTGCCTGTTGTTACAAATTCAACCCTTTTACCCTCAAACCTGCCTGGGTACTTAAGGCAGTCACTGGCTTTCTGCTCATCTCACACTGTTTCTTCTATCTTTATGTCTAGGCACACTACTAATTTGTAGGGTACAATCACAGAAACGTGTTCCTATTAAAGTCTCATCTAGACTTGAAGATATAAGCCTTTTGGGTCGACATACATGGAGTAGAAAGCTTTGTCCATTTGTTCAGTATGGGAAGTGGGAGTAGAGGGGAGGAAGTCTTTGTGTAGCAGGTGGGAAGCTAATTTTTGGATCAAAGGATTTCCTAATAATACCGAAGTTTGTGACTCTTAGACCACAGAGAGAATCAGGACCATCTGTGGAAATTCCTACTTTCTTAATTTTTTATTTTGAAATTTTTGAATCTACTGAAAAATGGAAAGAATGGTACAGTTGAACACCCATGTAAACTTTACCTAGATGTACTAATTTGTACATTTGGCCATATTCGTTTTTTCTGTGTGTATATATGTATTTTTTCCTGAAGCATTTCAGAGCAAGTCACAGATTAATTACTATGTCTCATACTTAAGTATTTCTCCTAAGATGAAGGACACTCTCCTAAACAGCTACAATATATTATCAGATCTAAGATGTTTAGCATTATTATTATTATATATATTTTTTGAGATGGAGTCTCACTCTGTTGCCCAGGCTGGAGTTTAGTGGTGCAATCTCGGCTCACTGCAACCTCCACCTTCTGGGTTCAAGTGACTCTCCTGTCTTAGCCTCCCAAGTAGCTGGGATTACAGGTGGGTACCACTACATCTGGCTAATTTTTGTATTTTCAGTGGAGACGGGGTTTCACCATATTGGCCAGGCTGGACTTGAACTCCTGACCTCAAATGATCCACCTACCTCAGCCTCTCAAAGTGTTGAGATTACAGGTGTGAGCCACTGTGCCCGGCCACATCATTTTAATAGTAGTGTCTAATAATATAAAGACCATATTCAGATTTTCCTACTTGGTCCCAGCATGTCTGTTAAAGCCTCACCTGCTTCCCTTTTAACTTCTAGAACCTAAAGCAAGCAAACAAAAACGGATGAGTGTACCCTACTAGAGATTTTGATCCAGATGTCTGGAGTTAGTCACAGGCTTCTGTATTTTCTTTTCTTTTCTTCTCTTCTCTTGTCTTTTCATTTCTTTTTTCTTTTTCTTTTCTTTTCCCTTTTGTCTTGACTTTTCTCCCCTCCCCTCCCCTCCCCTCCCCTTTTCTCTTCTCTTCTTTCTCTTTTTTTTTCTTTTATTTTGAGACAGGGTCTCCCTCTGTTGCCCAGTCTGGAATGCAGTGTCATGATCTCAGCTCAACTGCACCCTCTGCCTTCTGGGTTCAAGTAATTCTCATGGCTCCCAAGTAGCTGGAATTACATGCATGTGCCACCTTGCCTGGCTATTTTTTGTCTTTTCAGTAGTGACAGGGTTTTGCCATGTTGGCCAGGCTGGTCTCAAACTGCTGACCTCAAGTGATCTGCCTGCCTTGGCTTCCCTGAGTGCTGGGGTTACAGACATGAGCCACCATGCCTGGCTTGTATTTTCTTTAAAGTGTTACCCTGATTCTAACACGTACCTCTTTGAGAATTACTGCCACCCTGATACAGCTGAATGTTTCATTTTAAAGTGGTATGTTACAGAAGGGATTCCTGGACTGAGGTTCCTGGAACCTAGGCCAAGTGAACTAGAATGTTCCTGAATTATTATTATTATTATTATTTTTCAAATTAACAGTTTATTGAGATATAATTCACCCACTTAAAGTATATAGGTCAGTGGTTTTGGTGTATTTCACAGACATGTACAACCATCACTGTAATCAATTTAACAACATTTTCATTACTTTAGAAACTGTACTCTTTAGCTATCACCTCCTGATTTTCCATCCCCCTGCCCTCAGCACTAGGCAACCACTAATCTACTTTCCATCTCCATAGATTTGCCTATTCTGTATTTTTTATATAAATCGAATCAAATATGTGGATTTTTGTGACTGCTTCTTTCACTTAGTCTAACGTCTTCAAGAATCATCCATGTTGCAGTATGTGTTCCTTTTTATTTTGCAGAACAATATTTTATTGTATGTATATATTATATTTTATCTGTTCATCAGTTAATTCATTTCTTTCATCCTTCACCACCTTCATTTTTTTTTCTCTTTTTTGAGACGGAATCTCACTCTGTTGCCAGGTTGGGGTGCAGTGGCATGATCTCGGCTCACTGCAACCTCTGACTCCCTGGTTCAAGTGATTCTCCTGCTTCAGTCTCCCAAGTAGCTGGGATTACACGCATGCACCACCACACCCAGCTACGTTTTGTATTTTTAGTAGAAACAGGGTTTTACCATGTTGGCCAGGATGGTCTTGATCTCCTGACCTTGTGATCCACCCGCCTTGGCCTCCCAAAGTGTTAGGATTACGGGCGTGAGCCACTGCACCTGGCCTTTACCTTCATTTTCTAATGTCTATTGAGAGAATTTATCTGAGTGCTTATTTTTCCCATATATGTGGAAATTATGATCCTAATTAGTGATTACCAGGGCATGTTCTAAAAAGGATCATACAATCATATCATTATATGTTCCTAGGGATGGAGAAGAACTTAGGTGGCATCTTGTTCAAGATTAGTTATTGTTCTTAAAAAAAAAAAATATATATAGAGTAAAAATCTGTTTTTGTTTTCTCTTGTGCCTTTTTTTCCTGAACTATTTATTTACTTACTGTAACTTCAAGCTGGCTCTTCTCTTTCCATTCTCTTGCCCAGAGATTTTCAGTTGGATATTTTATGTTAGGTGGCACATTTGCTAGTTGATATTGAATGCCTGTTTCTGCTTTGACCACCCGTACTGGAATAAACCTCAGTGTCTACCCTGCTGTGACATTGCTGAAAAATCTTAACTAGAATGTATTCTCTTTGGAGTAATGGGCATCTATAGTACATGGATCCAGCCTCCAAAGAACTTTTGGGTTAGCAGAACAGGATTCACATATAGCAGGACAAGCATTTAAAAATAATAAAACATAACATTTAAATAAATGTTGTATTGATTATGAGTTAAATGGTAACAAAAAGGGGATAAGAAGTATGCTAGTTATAATTATTGGGAAGACAACTTGTAGGAGGTTAGACTTGATCAGAGTCTGGGGAGTAGATAAGCAAAAGCCTTAAAGTTGCAAGTATTTTCATTTTGAGTCCATCTAGATGATGTTTTTATGAAGAGATTTTTGTACTTCTTCATTTTCTAGTGTCTACTGAGACGATTTCTTTGAGGGCTTATTTTCCCCATATATGTAGGAACCATGATTCTAATTAGTGATTACACAGCCATATTCTAAAACAGATCATAGAATCATAATTATATGTTCCTAGGGATGGAGTAAAACTTACATAGTGTCTTGTTCAAGATTAGTTATTATTTGTATTCTTAAAAATATATATACAGTTAAAATTTGTTGTTAAAACTGGCATAGGAGGAAGACCTGCTTTAGAAATCAGAAGATAAAACTGATAATGCTATGTGAATCTGAATAAAGACTAAACATATTTGAGCTTCCATATTTCTCGTCTGTAAAATGAGGTTAATTCCTGCTTTGCTTTATATTGAGTATATTAACTAGTATCTAGTTTTGATCTTTGCTTTCTGATCTCTGATGTAAATCCACTTGGCTGTATCACCATTTCTGAGACTCACCCTACCTGTCTACTGTCTTTCCATCCCCCAAGCCAGTTCTTCCTTGTTTATTCCCTTTTTTTTTCCCATAAGTGAAATTTTATTGGTAGTGTTGATCAGTATACAGACATTTCTATTCATACACAGTTCTTAACATATCTACTGAAAATCTAAAAAGGCATGTATTGTAATTGTTTTTTAAACAGTTATTCTATTGACATTCCAGCTAAAAATTTGGAGGCAAATTTTCCTTAGGAGGCCATCAGGGGGAAAGTACAAGTATTGTCAAGTGTTACATATATCCTACCAATTTATTAATTCATAATTTAGTAGTATATATATTACGTATTCAAATGTTCAGTCTTTTGTAGCACATTAACAAAGTTCTCAGGAAAATAAGACTACTTTGACTAAAGGTGTTACAGAGTGCACACAGTTCTGACAGAAAGAGCCCATGAACAAGGAGTGATTTTTGTTAGGAAACAATTCTTCTAAAAAGCAACATGGGGATAGAAGTAATCTAAAATGTTCAAGCCGTGATTACCAGTGACTATTCTAACACGATACTGTGATTATAGCAAACTGGTATAATCTTAAACTGAATTGGGAATATTTCTTTTTTTTTTTTGAGATGGAGTCTCGCCCTGTGCTTGATCTCGGCTCACTGAAATGTCTGCCTCCTAGGTGCAAGTGATTCTTGCCTTAGCCTCCTGGGTAGCTGGGACTATCGGTGCATGTCACCACACCCAGCTAATTTTTTGTATTTTTAGTAGAGATGGGTTTTTACCGTGTTAGCCAGGATGGTCTCAATCTCCTGACCTCATGATCTGCCCTCCTCGACCTCCCAAAGTTCTGGGATTATAGGCGTGAGCCATTATTCCTGGCTGGGAATATTTCTAACTAGAACAAGAGATATGATATTCTGTTGAATATTTTATCATTAGTTCTCATGTTGAATATGACATGTCATTTTGGGTGCCATATTATTATTGAATTTTGTCGAAGTGAGATTTTCATATAACATAAAATTAACCATTTTAAAGTGTACATTTTAGTGGCATTTTGTGCATTTGCAATGTGTGCAGCCACCTTTATCAAGTTTTAAGACATTTTTACCACCACCCCCTGCAAAAAAAATCCTCTACCCATTGTCATTATTCATTCTACCCTCATTCTAGCTTTGGCAACCATTAATCTGCTTTTTGTCTCTGTGGATTTACCTATTCTAATATTTCATATAAGCAGAATCATAAAATATGTTTTGTGCCTGGCTTTTTTCACTTAGCCCAATGCTTTCAAGATTTTTCTACATTGTAGCATGTATCAATACTTTATTCCTTTTTTTGGCTAACTAGGATTCCATTGTATGGATAAACCACATTTTGTTTATCTGTTAGTCTGCTGATAGACATTTGGGTTGTTTCCACCTTTTAGCTCTTTTGAATAGTGCTGCTGTGAGCATTTGTGTACATGAATTTGTTTTGAATATTGGTTGTCAGTGTTTTTCAGTATATACCTAAGAGTAGATTTGTTGGGTGATACAGTAATTCTTTAACTTTTTGAAGAGCTACCAAACTTTTAGTTTGCTACACCATTTTATATTCTTCCCAGAAATATATGAGGGTTTCAATTTCACTACATCCTTGCCAATACTTTTCTGTTTTTTTGATTATAGCCATCACAATGGATGTTAAGTGGTGTTTCATTGTGGCTTTGATTAGTATTATATTTTAAATTTAATAATATTTTAGAACGGTCTGTTGAGGTGACATGGAGTATGCTTTTAAAGGAAATAACAAAACTCCAAGACTTTTATTAGAACCTTTTCTCATCATTAAAAAGATTCTTATTTAATTTATATATTTTTAGTTGAAAAATAATTCCATCATACTTAATTTATTTTTCCATAGATGTTTGTTTTACCTACATCAGTGTTATAAAGAGATTCCAAACTCAGCCACCTTCCCCTTTCAGTATTACCTTTCTGCTGCTGTGGTTTTGCATTTTCTACTGTGAAAGGTGGAGATAGCTGTATCTATATATCAATTGGCTTTATTGAGGTATAGTTTACATAGAGTAAAATTCACTCATTTTAAGTGTTCAATTTGATAAATTTTGGCAGATATATATAGTTGTGTCATCACCACAATTATGATATAGATATACACGAATTATAGTATAGAATAGAACAGCATTCTCCAACCTTTTTGGCACCACAGACTGGTCTCATAGAAGACAATTTTTCCACGTATAGGGTAGAGGGGGCTGGGGATAGTTTCAGTATGAAACTGTTTCGTCTCAGATCGTCAGGCATTAGCTAGATTCTCATGAAGAGCATGCAACCCAGATCCCTTGTATGCGTAGTTCACAATAGGGTTCTTGCTCCTATGAGAATCTAATGCTGCACTGCTGATCTGACAGGAGGTGGAGTTCAAGTGGTAACGCTCGCCCTCATGCAGCTCATCTCCTGCCATGTGGCCTGGTCCCTAACAGGACATGGACCTGGTATAGAATATGTCTGCGACCCCAAGTTCTCTTGTGTCCCTTTGCTGTCTGTTCTCTCTCCCCAGGCCCAGCCCTTTGCAACTGTTGATGTACTTTTTGTCACTGCAGTTTTGCCTTTTCCAGGATTTCATAGAAATGGAATCATACAGAATGTAGTCTTTTGTGTCTTTTTCACTTAGCATAATCCTTCTGAGATTCATCCATGTTGGTTTGAGTATCAGTTTGTTCCTCTTTATTGCTGAAAAGTATTCCATTGGCATGAGTACACAGACTTTCCATTCCCCAGTTAATGACCATATAGATTGTTTCCAGTTTTTGCCTGTTATGGAGAGAGCTTCTGTGAAAGTTAATATAATTTTTTTGTTTTTGTTTTTGTTTTGGTACGGAATATGCTTCTATTTCTCTTGGGTAAATACCTAGGAGTGAGACTGTTGGAATGTATATTTACCAGTGTAAATTTATCTTTATAAATGTATATTTACCACTGAATATTTGTCTTTATAAGAAACTGCCAATCTGTTTTCTTTTTTCCTTTTTTTTTTTTTTGAGATGAGATCTTGCACTGTTCCCTGGGCTGGAGTGCAGGGAGTAGGTGGGATTACAGGTATCCGCCACCATGCCCAGATAATTTTTTGTATTTTTAGTAGAGACGAGGTTTCACCCTATTGGCCAGGCTGGTCTTAAACTCCTGACCTTCTGATTCGCCGGCCTTAGCCTCCCAAAATACTGGGATTACAGGCGTGAGCCACCGTGTTCGGCCCTGCCAATCTGTTTTCTAAAGTAGCTATACCAAATTTGCATTTCTACCACTAGTTGCTCCACATCTTATCAGTACTAGGTATTATCTTTTTTTGTTTGTTTGTTTGTTTGAGATGGAGTTTCACTCTTGTTGCCAAGGCTGGAGTACAATGGTGCAATTTTGGCTCAATGCAACCTCCGCCTCCGGGATTCAAGCCATTCTCCTCCCTCAGCCTCCCAAGTAGCTGAGATTACAGGTGTATGCCACCAGTTAATTTTTTAGTGGAGACAGGGCTTTACCATGTTGGTCAGGCTGGTGTTGAACTCCTGACCTCATGATCCACTCGACTCAGCCTCCCATAGTGTTGGGATTACAGGTGTGAGCCACCGCCCCTGACTATCATTTTTTAAATTTTAGCCATATTAGTGGATGTGTAGGAGTATCTCATTGTGGCTTTAATTTGCATTTCTCTAATGATTAATGAGATTGAGTATCTTTTTGTGTGCTTATTTGCTAATCATATATATTCTTTGTTTCTTTTTTTTTTTTGAGATGGAGCCTTGGTCTGTCACCCAGGCTGGAGTGCAGTGGTGCGATTTTGGCTCACTGTACCCTCTGCCTCCCAGGTTCAAGAGATTCCCCTGTCTCAGCCTCCTGAGTAGCTGGGATTACAGGCACCTGCCACCACACCCAGCTAAGTTTTTGTATTTTTAGTAGAGACAGGATTTCACCATGTTGGCCAGGCTGGTCTTGAACTCCTGACTTTGTGATTTGCCTACCTTGGCCTCCCAAAGTACTGGGATTATGGGCGTGAGCCACTGTGCCTGGCCACATCTGGCTAATTTTTGTTTTTTTTTTATAGAGCCGGGGTTTCGCCATGTTGCCCAGGCTGGTCTTCGACTCCTGTACTCAAGCAATCCTCCTGCCCTGGCCTCCCCAAATGCTGGCTTACAGGCATGAGCCACTGTACCCAGTCTAGAAAGACTCATATCATGAAGATGTAAATTCTTTCCATTAAGCTATAGATTTAATGCCGTCCCAATCAAAACCCAAGTGGTATTTTTCAGAAAAGATCAAGATAATTTCAAGAGTATATTGAAATGCAAAGGGCCTAGAGAAACCAAAACAATATTAAAAAGAAGACCAAAGTTAGAGGAATCAACCTTATTTTATGATTTTGTATAAAGATACAGTAATCAGTTCAGTATGATTATTGGTATAAGGATAGATATGTAGATCAGTGGAATTAAACAGACAAATATGCCAAGGCAATTTACTGGGGGAAAAGGTAGTCTTTATAACAAATGGTTGTTGAAACAATTCACACAAAAATATCGACCTCAATACTTACCTCATGCTAAACAAAAATAAATTGACCAAATGTAAGAGCTTAAATCATAAAGTGTATAGAGGAAAACAGGAGAAAATTTTTGTGATTTTAGGTGAGGCAAAGGTTTCTTGGAGTAAAAAAAGCATGAGCTATAAAAGGAAAAAAATTGGCTTTTATCAGAAAAAAAATTTTTGCTCGTGAGTATTCATTTATTCATTTTTAATGGGATAGGGACAAATTTAAGTTTATCTACAAGGGGGTGGAATGATGAATAATACTTGTGTTAAAGAGTTATTAAGTAACAGGTTTTGTTGCCTGTTTGGATTTTAATATGTATCACCACCTTCTACCTTTGGAGGTAGAAATCTAGAAGTCATGATGAGTGATATTTGCATATAACTCCAGTGTGTTTACCCATTAATTTATACTTTTTTAATTCGTACTCAAGAAAATATATTTAAATGAAATAATTCTGAATGCCTTCTACTTTACAGAAGTAAATACAGGCTAGGCTGTACACTTGTGTTCCATATCCTACTCCTGTCACTTAGTAATCATATGACTCTGCAAATCACTGAACCTCTTTAAGCCTCTGTTTTCTCATCTTTAAAAATCAAAATAATGATAAGACTTTCCTCATGAGTTTTTTAGGATGAAATGAGACAATCCATGTAAAATAACATAGTGCCAGATTTGTAGTTAAATTTAGAGGCAGACTAAAGCTGCCTTTCTGCATAGTGAACTATAACCTAATTTAATATGTAAACTACCTGCAGCGTAACCTGAGAGTATATTCTTGTAACAAGTAGCTGAGTCTCAGTCAAGCATAACAGCCAAATTTTCAGCCAATCATATAGGCTGTGTATTGCCAAAACATGTTCAAATAAGGCAAACACCTGAACTGCAGCCAATCAGTCTACTTCTGTATGTCATTTCTGTTTCTCTGGCTATAAATATAACTTGCATGCATTGGGGGATGGAACATTCTGAACTGCATTTAGTACTAAATGGTAACTGGTTCATTAATCTCTTTATTTTTTTGAGGCAGGGTCTTGCTTAGTCACCTAGGGTGGAGTGCAGTAGCACGGCTCACTGCAGCCTGGATCTCTGGGGCTCCAGTGATGTTTGTGCCTCAGGCTGCTCCCTCCTCTACCTTTCCCAGTAGCTGAGACCACCATTTTCATTTTCTTATTATTTGTAATGGGGGTGGCAGGTAGGAGCTCCCTGTGCTGCCCAGGTTGGTCTCAAACTTCTGGGCTCAAGCAATCCTCCAGTCTCTGCCTCTATCTCCAGAAGTGCTGGAATTGCAGGGGTGAGCCACCACACCTGGTGAATCTGTCTTTTGCTCAATTAAATCATTAAATTTAATTTATCTTAGGTTTTTCTTTTAACAATATGAGCAAAATATGTATTTTTTTTTCTTTTTATTAGGTACTTCAAGTAGTTATTAGTAGCAGTGATACCATAAGAAATAATTGTATATATTTCTTACCATATAGGCCAGGTGCAGTGGCTCACGCCTGTAATCCCAGCACTTTGGGAGGCCAAGGCGGGAGGATCATGAGGTCAGGAGATTGAGACCATCCTGGCTAACACAATAAAACCCTGTCTCTACTAAAAATTAGCTGGGCGTGGTGGTGGACGCCTGTAATTCCAGCTACTTGGAAGGCTGAGGCAGGAAAATTGTTTGAGCCTGGGAGGCAGAGGCTGCAGTGAGCTGAGATGGTGCCACTGCACTCCAGCCTGGGTAACAGAGCGAGACTCTGTCTCAAAAAAAATTTTACTGACAGCAGTATAGGTTCAGAAAGAAAAGTTTTATTAGATAGAACGCTGCAGCAGAGTGCGGTACAATGCTTCATTCAGCAAGAGAGGACTGAGTGTGTTGCAATAGATTTTCCTTAGGGGTATTTATGGACCTTAAAGCAGGACCTTAAGGATAATTTGGACCATATTAGTTACGTAGGTCATGAAAAATCATTACATCTGTAGACATTTCAGTGCCTTGATGTCAGCAAGGGTTGCACAATGAGTTTCGACATGCATGCATTCTGCAGATGTATAGAAATTCTAGTTACTTATAAATTTTTGGGAAAGAAGCCTGGTACCAGATGCTGGCTTTAGATAATAGAAAAGTCTAATTACTTTTGAATTTTTCAGATAAGGAGTTTTGCCTCTGGATGATCTGCTTGGTTGCCACTAGGTGATCTTTGTATTCTTCCATGTTGAACACCCAGGCTCAAGTGATCCACCCTCCTTGGCCTCCCTAAGTACTGGGATGATAGGAATGAGCCAGTGGACCTGGCTAGTATTTTTTTTTTTTTTTTTTTTTTTTTTTTTAAAGACGGGGTTTCACCATGTTGGTCAGGCTGGTCTTGATCTCTCAACCTCAGGTGATCTGCCCGCCTTGGCCTCCAAAGTGCTTGGATTACAGGCATGAACCACTACGCCCGACCTCTGGCTAGTACTTTTATCTGAAATTGAGAATACAAGAAAAGGAACAGGTTTTGGAGAGAAAATTAATGAGCTTGATTCTCAGATGATGACAGCTAATCTGATATACATATCCTTTTAAAAATAATTATTGATATGAAATTTACATAACAAAAATCAACCATCTTAAGATGAACAATTCAGTGGCATTTAGTACATTCACAGTGTTGTAAAACTACTACCTCTATCTATTTGCAAAACCTGTCTGTTATTCTAAATTTAAACCTTTTATCTATTGAGCCCTTTCTCCTCATTCCCCCTTCCATGCAATCTGCATTTTGTCTCTATGGATTTCTCTACTCTGGATATTTTATATAAATAGCATTATACATGTGTGACCTTATTAGTATAATGTTTGGATGATCTTTCACATTCTAGCATATATTGTTACTTTATTCCTTCTTTTGGTTGAATAATATCTCATTGTATGCGTCCAACACAACTTTCTGTCCACTGATGGACACTGAGTTGTTTCTACCTTTTGGATACTGTGAATAGTGCTGCTATGAATATGTGTACATGTACTTGAGTACCTGTCTTCAGGTCTTTTAGGGATATATACTTAGGGGTGGAATCAGAAAGACATATGGTAATTTAACTTTTTGAGGAATTACCAAACTGTTTTCCATAGTAGCTAACCATTTTACAGTCCTACTAGCAGTGTACCGAAGGTTTCAATTGCTCTGTATCTTCATCAACTTGTTATATTCCATTTAAAAAGTTATTGTTTAATTATACTATCCTGGTGAATATGAAGTGGTATCTCATTGTGGTTTTGATTTGCAGTGCTGTAATGACTAATGATGTTGAGCATCTTTTCATGTACTTTTTGGGCATTTATATATCTTATTTAGAAAAATGTCTGTACAAGTTCTTTGCCCATTTTTAATTGAATTGTTTTTTTTTGTTGAGTTTTAAAAGTTCGTTATATATTCTGGATATTAGACCCTTAGTTTTATGATTTGGAAATATTTTCTCCCATTCTGTATGTTATCTTTTTAGTTTGTTGATAATGTCCTTTGAAGTTTAAAAATGCCCTTGATGAAGTCTAACTTATCTGTGTTTTTCTGTTGTTGCTTATGCTTTTGGTTTAATATCTAAGAATCCATTGAGAGCTCAAAGATTATAATTTACCTCTATGTTTTCTTCTATGAATTTTATGGTTTTACCTCTTCTGTTTACTTCATTGACTCATTTTGAATTAGTTTTTATCTTCAGTGTGAGGTAAGAGTTTATTTTTTTTGCATGTAGATATCCACTTTTTAGGTGTCTTTTCAACAGTTAGTCCAGAGTAAAATAGAACAGTTTAGGGCTATAGTTGCAGACTTGGAAGCTGTGGATTAAATCACCATGGGAGAGAGTACAGGGAAAGAAAAGGAATGTAGGAGAGCATGAAAAAATTACATGTGAAAGGGTAAATAGTGTTAGACACTGAAGTATTCAACTTAGTAAGAACTATTGCAGTTTAGATAAAGTGCCTTCACTGCCTATTAACTTGAGAATTGCTGTCCTTTTCACTCTTGGTTTTTCTTTTTGTAAGAGGAACTTGTTTCTAATGCCATCTAGCGTCTTTTTAAAAGTATATGAGTAATGTTAAGAGGTTTTAAAATAAAAGTTGTGAAATTTCATGAGACTTGAGCAGTTTATTAGCAGTCTTAGCTTACTCTCAAGAGCATTG